>OMKL01154789.1:8089-22611 GCA_900302295.1 Parasudis fraserbrunneri | reverse complement strand
AAATCCGCTTCAAGACTCTAGACCTGGCATTCTGTGCAGCAAGGGGAACAGCACCCTCATACCTACAGGCAATGGTTACCAACTATACACCCTCACGGACCCTCCGCTCTGCCTCCTCTGGGCACCTGAGAATCACACCACTCCGGGCACCCGGCGGGAGCTCAACCAAATGCAGGCTATTCTCGGTCCTGGCCCCACGGTGGTGGAATAAGCTTCCCACCGCAGTCAGGACAGCTGAAACCCGCTCAATCTTCCGCCGCAGACTAAAAACCCACCTATTCAAACAGTACCTCACCTAACTTTTTGATACTTAACAAAAAAACAAAAAAATAAAATAAAAATTGCATATATATTAACCCCTTCCTTCCCCTCACAGGCTTGTACTTAGCTATGCACTTAACCTATGCACTTGAGATATGCACTGGATTATGGCACTACTGCAGGTAATACCACCGTTTGTTTACTCTTGAATTGATCCTATCGCCAGTTTCTGATGTGCACACACTTGTAAATCGCTTTGGATAAAAGCGTCTGCTAAATGACTAAACTGTAAACTGTAAGTCAAGTTGAGGCTGATGTAATGATCTGTTGCCATCTGTGGGCTACACATTGTTAGACCAGATCAACTTTGCAAATAACATTATATACGGTAGCATCAAGTAGGACTCTCCCACAACTTTGGCTCAAGACTGTAAATAAATGCTCTTTCATTTACTCTTGTGTGGGTGTGGGCATGTGCCGCAGAAATAGTGTTTGGTGTGGGTGGATGTGGGAAGAGAAGTGTTTGGAGTAGGTGGATGTTGGATAAAGAAATAGACCAGATAAACACTGTTCTTCTCAGGCTGGATCTGCCCCTGCTCAGAGACAGACCTGCTTACCGGAGATGTCGCTGGTGATATTTGGGGTGACAAAGGGGGAGATGGTGTGGGGGGGGCGGATGGGACTCTAGGCATGTTGTTCTCATAGAGGCTGACCAGTGTATCTGCTTTGGCTCCTATGCCAACAGACACCTTACCAACTGTCCCCTAATATTCAGCATAGAGGAAAACACAGGACAGAGACAGGAAGGCAGACGAGAAGAGAATGACAGAGGGCTAGTGAGAACATGCTGACAGATAATCTTAAGGATATGTAAGGACAAAAAGTGCATTCAGACAGAAAGGAAAAGTGTAGAAAGTTCCTCAAATGCTCTTCAAAAACTACATTCGGTTTAAAGATCATAAAGCATAGTGGTCCTTCATAACTTTTTAACAGTAACATAGTGATCTGCCAACGTAATAAAAGGAGAGAATTTCTTTCTTGTCAAGCTCAAAGGAATCATAGAACATCTGGCCATTGAGATGGAGTAGATTGTCTGGAATGGGAGGGGCAGAAAAACCCACAATGTGCTGCACCACAAAAATACCCACTTCTGTCAGGAACGCTGGCCACTAAAGCAGAAGGGGCCCCACTGGCAGCTAAAAACAAAGCTCATATCTCTCTGGCATGCAAGGTCTTGTCTAAATGTGTATCTTGTGATTACAAGGGTATATGTGGAACATGTAAAGCCAGGGGTATGATCCTTTGAGGCTGGTAAAAACTATATACTTTGCCCTGTGTGTTATCTGTGGGACATAGATGTTGAGCTGTTGCACTGAAATACCAACATTTGTGTGACTTTATTATCTCAAAGCATTTGCCACCAAACATGAATGCTTTGATCAAGTACATGTAAAGAATCTGTAAATGTACATCTGTAAAGTATGTTCAGAGTCAGACCATATTCATAGTATTCTCATGCTGTTTTCTGCCAGACAATATGGCACAGTGCCACAGCTCATTGTCCACGGTGGACATTTAATGATTATCACCTGCTATCTGATTACATTCACCTGTTGTTTGATGTCTGCGATGGAATACTATGAATACCGGTAGGCTAGTTTTGGTCTACTATGGAGGCAGATCTGAATATACAGAAATGATGTGATCATAAATAGCCCTGGGTTGGAGGTGTAGAAGACAAGAGGCCACTCACCACATGAGTCTGATTCATAGGCTGTTTTTGCATTTGATTTCTTTCAAACTGTGCATCAAGTCCCTGCAGTTTGCCAGTCTGATTTTTCCAGGCAGGAAGAAAAGTAAGAATAAAGAAAAAAGAATAAAGAGGAAACCAAGTCAGGTTAACTGAAAGAGAGGGTAAAGCCAGTACATAAAAATAATAAATACACTGTAATACTGAGGGGAAAGTGCATGCTGCCTACGTGACAAACACGTGCAGATGGAGAGACAACAGAAATGGATTATTCTGTTTTACCGGTGATGGTTGTGGACTGAATGAGGGTACGGATGATGAAAAGATTTGAGGATTTGAAAAGGAGATGAGCTCAGGTTGAAGGCGTAGAGTGGTGATTTTAAGAGAAGGAGGAAGGAGGATGGAGTGAGTGGGATGGGTCTGCCCAGGGCAGGTCCCACTATGCTGGAGTACCATGAGTACCCATGATGAGAGGTGAGAAATAAACACAACAAGAAATTCAGTTAGAAAAAGAGGTATAATGAGAGATACAATGCAGCTTGGTGAGTAGATGGGAGATCAAATAAAAACAGCTATGTTAGCTCTGGGATAAGTACTATCAGAGCCTTAAGCCACTACATCTAGTCTTCGTAATCCAATTAACATATTGTGGTTCTGGTTTTCATAAATATCCCTGTAGGAAAATGTGCAACATTCATCTTCATGATAATATAATGGGAAAACAAATTGACTTTTTTTGGGCCTGGATAAGTTCTGAATGATCTCAACTATTCCACTATTTCACATGGACCGTGTGGACACAGCATATTGATGACAGTTTCTCCAGTGGACAGTTAAGCAGAGTAACTGCAGTGAGACTTCACGAGGAGGAACCACGTGACCTTTCCAACGTGTGCCCATGTTAAAGCACTCAGAGCCTCCAAGCACAGTCATGGAGTCGCCAGTGTACTCACTACTAAAGAGAGGAGAGAGAACCGCCTGTGTCCTACTTGCCACAAGTTCCAGAAAGCGGCCTTAAACGTCAGTTCCAGCTAAATTACAATTGGTTGAAATCCTATAGGTATTATGAGAGCATTTTATGCTTCTATACATAGCAGCTGGTGAGTAATATCCCATGAAAGGAAATATGAACTGCATGCAGAAGTCATGATGTCAAGCATGCTATGCTTTAGCATACAGCGGCACACTCAATAAAACAAACACACTCTGTGAGGGACGGAGGAAGGTCAAAGGTTGAGGTTCAGATAGTCACCTTGGTTACAGGGGTGTTGTCCCCTGAGAACAAACCACTCAGGTGAACAGCTTTCTCCTTTACACTCTTTTTGTGAAACTCTCTAGCATGTTGTGTCTGAGCTTTCCTCTGCAGCATGCCACGGAGGAACAGGAAGAAACAACAAAAACAGGTATCAGATGTCAAGACACGCTCTCCCTGTCACACACTCTCCCACCATCAAATAAATGGGTTTGTCCGAGGAAAGCAACAGTTGTGATCGGAGGATCAAGAAAAGAGGGCAGAGTTTGAGATAGGTCATTTGGGGTAGATTAATAACCACTAAATATGGACTATGGTGTAAAGTGATGAGTGAACTTTTTGTGCTGCTTTCCCCAGTGAGGTAGCTTGTAGCGTGATAGCTAAATGTCTATTGTGTGGAGGAGAGCAATAATGTGTGTGGAAATCGAGCATCCCAACTGATACTACTCAGCTCATTGTAAGGTGTTGGAACAGCAGACTGAGGCCCTGATCAGACAGGATACTTTTTAGCAGCTGGGGGGGTAGCTTTCTGTAATTGCTATTGTAATTGTGTAATTGTGAGTGAAGCTTTTTGCTCGCTGCTTTTGGTTTGCTGAGCACCGTGCGTTTTTCTGCCCAAGGCGCCTCATGTTTCTGGCAGATCGCCCTGAATGCCCCAAGCTGAAAAAAAAACTTGAGGCTTCAACAAAAAAAAGGCAGTGCGACTGATCTGTGCCTCAGACAGCCATACAGTAAGACCTGACAGAGAGCATGGTGACACGGGCAGCCTGCTAGTGAAGGCCATGGGTTGGTCTGAGCGACCAAATAAGCCCACTGGGTAATCTGAACCACCGAAATAGCAAGTTAGACTTCCTGTCTGTAGTTTGCAAGTAAGGGAAACTTTGCCCTGGTAGATCTTTTCCATGCGGGTTTGACCGACCAAAGGCCTGCCCATGTCTGGCTCAGCCTGCAGCAGATCTGTAGGTCTGCTCTTGCTATTATGGTCAGACTGGATCATTAGGGGCTGACTTGCATTTGACTACACATTACACAAGCTGAAATCTATAATTAGGATATAATATATATAGGAAACATTCACTTTTTGGCCTTTCTGGAGATCAGAATATGTAATACTCACAAGGGTTTTAAGATCACAAGGGACAGAAAAAGGAGGGAAAAAGAGAAAAGCAGTTAAAGAGATACAGTACAGATAGAAAGAGGGAGGAAACAGGTGTTCACCTCAGATATCTGTTCATCCACCTCCCTGAGGCGTTGGAGCATTCTTTGCATGACTACGACTGCTGAGTGGCAGGAGGGAGAATAGCCGGGGTAGTCTGCACTCTCAGGCTGAGGTTGGGGCTGTGTCTGAGCTTGTGTTTGATCAACATGTCGGAGTTTCTTTAGCAAATGCTCTGGGCTAGGAGGGGGCTGTTTCTGTGGCTGAGGCTGGAGTCGGGGTTTGGGCAGCGTCTTAGGCGGCAGTCGCTCTGCAGTATATTTGTCGAGGGCTGCGGAATTCAACTGGAAACACAGCACATGTGAGCTGTGTCATTTTTCATCATCAAGCTAGGGTGGACTTGAAAAAACAACCAGCAAACAAGCTAAACTAGTTTTACTAGAATGTGGACAGTTGTGATTTACTATGCCCAGATTCATTATGCACTTTTATGACACATATAGGAGGCTGATGTAAACACATCATTCTCAGTAGGCAAATTAATGAATTTTTGTGTTTAGACAGTGGCCAAACTCTGTGTGTACAGTCAATAGCAAAATGTATTGGGACAGTAATGAGAGCTTCAAATTTATGTTTTGATCATAAATGCAAAGTTCATGAGTATACAGAAAAAAACCTGCCAATGTTCAGACTGTCCTAATGCTTTTGCTACAACATGTATATGTGTTATCTTCTGTCATCTAGTCTACCTGAGGTTTGGGGGGAGGTTTTGGTGGGACTGGCTTCCTCAGGTTGATGAAGCTTGGGGTCTCGGTCGTGTCAAGAGAGCGAAGCCGAGAGAGCCTCTCAGAGCCCGACTCACTCTGAGGCAGAGGAGTGAGCATTGGCAGTCACAGAGACAGGTTGGGAAAACAGTTAGTGGAAAGACATGAAAGAAGGAAAATAGAGAAAATGTATCTGGAAATACTAGTAGACAAGAGTAGACACTCTGCCATTACTCAAAGGAACAATACTGTCTGAGAATAAAACTGCAGGCATAAATGCAGTGCTTTACCAGAAAGTCCATTTTAACATGTAAGCATTAGTTACTAGCTAGGATGTCCTATTCTCATCCAACTCTGCTATCAAAGCACAGGTGATAACATGCAGACACACACACGCAGGTACAGTACATACACACACACACACACATACAAACACATACAGACACACACACACACACACACACACACACACACACACAGTAAATGCCAGGGGTTCTTACCTGTCTCTGGACAGTGCAGGTGGGGCTGCTCTCAAACTTTGCAAGCAGCTGGGTGGCCATGGAGCGCACCTTGTTTTCCTTAGGCTCCCTCCCCTCAGTCACAGAGGAGCCATTCTCACTGGAGAAGTTAGTGGCCTGGATGAATGGAGAGACAAAAAGGAGGGAGACCACTCTAAAGTCAAATGAGGAACTCAACAGTTTAGTAAAAAAGATCATTTTAGAGCCCTTTTGAACTTGAAGGTACTGTTATTTGATGGTAACAAACCTCCTCCAAATAACTGCAGACTTTCCGCCTCCTTTTGTAAATTGAGTCTGTGTCCTCTAACTTCTTTTCATCCTGAAAGTAAAATACAGGGCACAAGGGTAAATATTTCAGTGTGCACTTAATTCAACACAAATATCAAGTACTGTAACATGGTAGAGCTCATAAAATAAAGAAGGGCTTTTCTTTGCCAAAGTGTCTCTCTACATGCACAGTGAAAGAAAATGAGTTCTTGAAGACAGGCCAAATCGGTGAAGGATTTTGTCATTAATATACTGTGCTGGTGTGAAATCAGTTGTGATGACTCATTCTAAGAGCAGCAAAAACATGTGGCTGTTGCCGTTGCAAACAGTTGCTCCTGTCGTCTGCTTTATGCTATCACAGACTGTCCAGTAAGACAGTTCCCCCCCCTTTAAATAATAACACGAGGCAGAGAGCTGCACACATTTCAGCGTACATGACATCAGACCAATACCTGGAAGAGTGGGATTACCTTTGGTACCCGTTTCCTCAACAGGGGAGGATTGATACTTCTGATTGCCTTTGATGGATAGTCTCCATTGTTTTCATCAGCTCCTCCAGAATCTGCAATATAAGACTTTATTAAAATGGTGATATTTTTCACAGCACCCAGTCATATATGCCAGTATAATATACAGTATATCTCTTATATATGCCAAAGCTAAAGTGATGCCGAATGGCTTTTTATAAAGATGATAACTGCTATGGGAAAAGACCAGGGTCCATATTCACAAAGCCTCTCAAAATGGGACTACTGATCTAGAGTCTGCTTCAATCTGTTAGTGTGATTAAGGTCTGAAAGACACATGGTCTTGGTCACTGACCCCAGATTAGCCCTCTGGGAAGCTTTGTGAATATGGGCCAGCTGGACCCTTGGCACAAACAATGACGACACCGCCACCTAGAGGGATGGCAGGGGATTTTCACAGCTACATTTTGTGACTCAGTTTGTGAGCAACATTCCCTGTACTGGGCTGGCTGGCCCCAAGAGGATTCCGGAAAAAATGAGATACCAGAGTGTTGCTTTTCAATAAAAAAAAAAGAAAAGAAATCCTCCTAATAAAGGCATACTTTTCCTTGGAGAGAACTACTGGGAACACTTTGCTCCAAGTCAAAGGAATGTACACAACTAGTGAAGGCTAAATAACACATCATTATTCTGTCATGTGGGTAAGCATTAGAAATGTTGTGAATGAGGTTGGTTGAACTATTGTTTGCTTTCCTCCCCTCTGGCAGCTCTCTTCACACATCCCAGCCTATATTAGTGGTGCTGTCACATATGTTGCTGACGTAGATCATGATACAATGTACATGAGAGGGTTGTGCAACACAAGGCATTGTTTCGCAGAAACCAGATGAAATCTCAGACCATCTCTTTCACTAGGTAAAGTTCCTTATACCATAGCAATATTCAACCAGGGAGTCAGAACAGAAACAATAAATATACTGAGGACAAACCAAGACATCCATATAATCTCATGTTATGGATATTCTCCATTGAGCTTGTAAGGAAGAACAGTGTCGACATTGTTGTGTGGCAGGCTTGAGGGGATGACAGTGATAATGTGTTTTACGTGAGCGCCAGAGGATTTCCTACTAGTACATACAAAGGGCCTCTTTTATCAAGCAACATACATAAAACTTTGCACAGAGTGCTTTTTAAAGATGTACTATCTAAATTTCCACTTCGAATTTTATTATAATGAGTCCTTGGAAACAGTTGTCATGCATATTTTGTGTTTTAAAGGCCAAATCCATGATCAAAATATAAACAGATGGGTAGCCCAACAAAAATGTAAAATAGGAATGGAGACATAATAGAGGCCTTGCATGGAATGTTTGTGTAGTTCTCTTTATTCAAATATGGCTGCCTGTAACCATTGGTAACCATTTTCAAAAGAAAATGCCTAATTTCTGTGCAGTGGAAGAGTAGGTAAAACACTGGGAAAGCATGATTACTGTTCTACTGTGACTTGTTTACAAGATCCAGTAAGACACCAAATAATTATGTTTTTGTTGATATATTTCTCATATATCAACACATAGCAACAGTTGTCTCTTCCATTGCCATGTACAAAACAATGGCTGCTATGTTACAGGCAGCCATGTCGGAAGACAGAGAACTACATAACCATTCTGTGCAAGCCCTCTATTCATTCTCTTGATTGACTGAGCTCTTGCTCTAAGGACTAACAGTTTAACAGATAATTACAGATAAGTATGAGTTTTAAACTGTATTTGCTATATTTTGGAGCAGTAGTAGGTTTGTTTACATTGATACATTTACGTTGAGTAAAACAGACCCATATTTCTATTTATGACAGGTTAAGAAAGTTCCAAACAGCATGTTTTCCATCTATAAATGAAAAACTCTTTCAGAATGTATGTGAATATAACCCTAATTTATATGATTGGGACTAAGTAAATTGTTGCACAGTGTTCTATCAACTTTCACCCTTTTACACATACGGGAATATTGATGAATGAGGCAATATGTCTGCTTTAGGGGGTAAGGTGTTCATTAAGGCACTTCATTGACCAGCACGGCATGGTACAGGATGGCAAGCATTTGTATCCTACCCGTGCCGTGTTGCCTGTTACGCTTCTCCATTACACAACAGAGCTGTGAAGCGAGTTGGGAAGGCAGGAGGAGTAAATCAGGGTAAAGTGTCATAAGAACAGGCCATGGTGGTGACGTACATATTCACGAGACACAACACAACACAATGCAGGAACTTGAAGCTATACTATGCTAAACTATGCCAACCTGATGAATTTTCTTTTTCCGTCTTTAAATAATTCACAGAAGAAATTCGCTAGTTAACGTTACTTTCTGCTGTTGTGTTATTTAAAAATGGCGGTTGCTGCCGTTGAACATGAACATGGGATGATGTTTTTGTGATGATTTCCATTGACTAATCAACGGTCTGCAGTATCGCATAGCAGCACAGATAGTACGTTTGGTAGGGACCCCAGAACAGTAGCTAAAATTGGCAAGGGTATACTGCGGCCCGGCACGGTCCGTTGGCAGTGGAGAAAGCAAAACAAGGTACTGGAAAAGCACCATTAGACTACCTGAGGCAGGTAGAGGTGTGCCACGGAACAGCTCGTAGAACTTGGACAGATAGTTGACCATCCTGGTCTTATCCAGCTCCCGTCCAGCACACAGCTCCTTCCCGGACGTGAATGGTCGGATCCCAAACTCACGCTCAGCAATGTCAAAAGCAAGCTGGAGGTTAGCAGCACGGTCCTCCTCATTCAGTAAATCCAAATCTCTAAAGGGGAAATGAGACAGTGGCAGACAAAGAACACAATTCCTTAACTAAAGCAAAAGTAGAAATATTGAATAGCACTCTGTTTAAAAATAAATACTCCATTAAAAATTTTACTTAAATAAAAGTCTAAAAATAAATTATATTGAATGAGTATCAAAATGAGTATCAAAAATAAAAGTACACATTCTGTATGGTGCTCTTGTATATTAATGTTTGGAGCATTAAATCCTTAATGCACTTACCTTTAAAAAGTTATTTAAAGTGGTTGTTGGTCGAGTTATTCTGGCTCTGATTATTTCCTATTGGAGGTGGCAGTTTCTTGATGTGGCACTTTCACTTTGAAAGTGTGTCATGTTCATAAACTTATTACATGTTTCTTCTAAGTTCACTTGTAACCAGTATAAAGTTCCCTAAAATGGAAATACTAAGATTAAGTACATAGTTACCTTCCACTGAAAAAAGAGTGATATGGTTTAATATTGTGGTGATATTAGGGGGAAAAGGTTACTTGACGCAGACTGAATTAGGGTGAGGTTAATCAGATATTTACTAAGGATTAACCACTTAATCCTTCAGTTGGTCTCTGTGTTTGAATGTTGGGTAATGACGAAATTAAATATTGCATGTGATTTGACCACTAACTTTCATATACATTAGAATGGGATCCTTGTTGTTAATTCAGTCTCTCTCTGACCTTTCCAACAACTATTTCTGTTATCACTGATGCACCCATTATACATCATAGGACACACAGGCAAACAAAGAGGTGAATAACATTGCAGCTATGATCAAATCTTGCATAGGATTGGCTAAATGCCAGGACTAGGTTACCATCTAGGTTTTTGATAAGCTAACGCAACTTACTTGTTTTAGGTTTAAACTGGGTTAGAATGGATTGGACGATGCAGCACAACATTAAAGGTGGCAAAGGACATGGCTATCTTAAACCATTTAGTTGAGTTCCTGTACAATAATAGCTCGTTATATCATATGGAGCAGAGAGCAGTGGACAGGGGCGAGGTAAGGAGGCAGCATGAGCAGCGTGAGGTGCATCAAAGGGTGAGAGATTGCAATTCAATTTGTAGGTCTGTTTTAACATTTGAAAGCAGTAACCAGGGTGATAGGCTATATTTCTGTTGAAAACAGTCTCCATCTGGTAAGCTACTAAAACACGCCCAGTCTTACAGCAGCTAAAATGTCATTTCAGGGTTTTATACAGGATCCTGGGATTACCTGGTAAAAGGCCTTCATTCTCAGGATTTAATAATACAAATCTTTGAGCAAAATATAAATCACTAATATCCACATAGATGTAACAACCAGCCCTTATTTCAGCACAGACGATGACACTGATCTTGCTAAACAAGCAGGAAACCCTCCAGTTCCACGGCCCACATACCGGTATACTGTAAGTATAGGCGCTGCCATCCTGTGTCATCAATTTGAAAGCAGGCTACAACAGACGCACTGACTAAATGTCCCAACTGAAACATCCCCGACTAAACATCCATGAACGAGTGAGTGTCCACAATTTGTGACTTATAGCCCACGGCGGCAGAGCCGTGGGGGTGGGGGAAGTGTGAAATGTAATACGCACACGCTACTCTGTAAGAACTCTCCCCTCTGTGTAATATACTTTCAGGTTACTCAAAAAAGGGTCTGTGTGCTGTGCGTTATCACACCTATCAGCGAGAGAGAGAGAACACATCTAGCATGCAGGAAAGACTCGAGTGTTATTCACATGTAAACATACAATGTTCACACAAAGAACAGTGCTGAGGAGATAAGGACTTGCAGCAGAAAACTCAAATACGAGTGGGTGGCTCTCATGCCTGGCATACTAAACACACCCATAAAACATATCTCTTTAGAAGGAGTAGCGTGATTACAGGGAGGGTGCTGTGTTGCAATCACTAGTGCCTTGCTGTAAAATCCAGCCAAATGCATGTAATGACAAAAATGTATGAGAACCTGGTCTATTTATGAGTGTTGCTATGCACTACATGTTACAGGGAGATAACAATAGAGTGACTGAGCATTGAGGTCATTCATTATCAGTTACATAGGCGGGGCCAGGGGGTGGTACAGTAGCCTCACAGGCAAACTAAGGTTAGTAGTGTAATTATCTGAAGTGTCTTACGTACATTAGGTCAGGCCTGAACCTGTGGATGAGGGCACAGAAGGCAGCACCACTCTGCCATGAGGATGTAAGGTCTGTCACAGCCACGTTCCTGTAGCCCTCAGTCTGTCTCTGGCACCAGGTCAGCAGCCTCCCTGGCCTAATTTCTGACTCTACACAGGAGAAGACAACACATCAGACTTCATTATATAACCAGATTACTGCCCAAATGAGTAAGCCATGGAATCATTCTATGAAGCACACATTGACTGTTTGCAAAATGATGATTGGCATGAAGATCCACCAATTGGCACTACTTCCTCAGACAACAGTGGTCTGACACCAAAATCTGAAAGGTTTTACCCAACAAAAAAGGAACAGAAAGCAGAGCTTGATGTAGCATTATAGTATATTAGGATAAAATAAAATAAAGGAAAAATGGTCAAAAATCTGTGTTATTGAACTTGTAATACTGACACATGTTATCCAGAGTGTCTGGAGGGTGATTTTATTTGCATTTCTTATAGTAATTCACTGCAGATGACAGTAGCAGGGCCTACCTCAGTTTCATCTTGAACGTCAGACATAGCAAA
This sequence comes from Parasudis fraserbrunneri, assembly GCA_900302295.1. NCBI lineage: Eukaryota > Metazoa > Chordata > Actinopteri > Aulopiformes > Chlorophthalmidae > Parasudis > Parasudis fraserbrunneri. The sequence continues at coordinate 10,658 of OMKL01154789.1, read as the reverse complement.
AGTAACTAAGAGAGGTAGGGCTTGCAGAAACCTTTGTAAATGGTCAATTAGAAAGTAAGTCACTTGAGCTTCTAGAAAATATAGGCCATGAGGACATGATGTCATACATGTGAACTGGCTCAATGACAGTAGATGAGAGATGTGAGACAGAGAGGATGTGTACTGGAATGGGGGCTGAGGTAAGCACGCATCCCTGTCAGGACATGTTCTGCCTACCACTGGTGGTGGGTAACGCAAGTAACTATTGTGTAGCTAGGTGCTCATTGCAGTATGTGGAGGTTTAGTCTTCTTGCCGGTTCTAAGAAGATAAAGATGAACTTAAAGATGAACTTAAAACAAGGTCATTATTTCCCCCACTTTCAGATCCTCTTTCGATCATTGATCTTAAATGTGATCCACTGTAGACAGTATTTTGTTTTGGAAATTGTGAACAGCATAAGATACCAGTGCTACAGTGGACTATAAGTAGGCCATATTAGTGTCTCCCTGCTGTGAGGCATACAATTTCACCTCCATACACACACACACACACACACACACACACACACACACACACACACACACACACCTCAAAACAATAAACGTGGTAGTTTGCCTTTATATGAATGGAAAGTCATTTTAACCCTTTCAGATGTACAATCTCACATATGAGATTAGAATGTTGGGAATTTAACATTCAAATGATGATGTCATAATGACTACTGGCCATTGAAAGCTATTCACCTTATGTTTCTAGACAACAAGGATCCTGCCAGCTCTCTGCTTTTGTAATTCCACTTCCTGTGTGCACATGACACAGTATCTAGACAGGGATATATTAGCCTTCGAGGTCTGTTTGTGAGCTAGCTAAGTAGTTTTGTCCATATAGATGTATTATTTATTCAGTTTGGGAATATCCACACTAGCTAGCATCTTTGCCACGAAGTTCAGCAACATTTCCCAAAAATTGCACTTGAAAGGGTTAAAGACAAAAATCTTCAGCTCAGTTGAGATATTTGAGCTATGGTATATTAAGCACACATACACAGCCCACTGGGTTCCATTTCAAAGCTCTCCAGTCTCACCATGACTCCACATGGAAAAACAAACTTCTGTCAGCAACTGATTCTGCATAGGTGAGTTATGCTGGTCATCCCTGAGTCTACCACTTCAGTAAGCTATAGGAGGAGACTATCAGCCTTAGTTGTCTCTCAGAACCTTCTCAAGGAGGAAGTTGAACAGTGTATAAAGTTTTTGTCTGTTTGTTTATTCAGATCCCCAGCAGCTACCGAGGAAGTAATTTTCCTGGGGTCCACATAGGATAAGTAACCCATCACATCAAAATTTTCTCTATCTAAAGATGAATCTGCAACTTAATTCATAAAAGTGACCTCTTCGTCAACTTTTTATCTTACCTCGTCTCGCCAGGTTGACAGGCCGGCGTATAGTATGAGCACGCTCCAGAGAGCAAGACTTCAGTTCTCCATTGATGTACAGGTGACGTACCTGAGAGAGATAAAAAAATTTAAAAAAAAAATAGAAAAAAATTAAATAAAAGATGACAATTGAAAAGATGAGACTAAATACGGTATCTTCCCCTTCTCAAACTGCGTGTAACATCACATCACCCGCTTACGTTACCTTGCAAAGTAGGAATCTGATACTGCTTTACATGATAAAGTCAATAAAACAGAGTTGTCTCACCTGATGTGGCCTGACACAGGAGGAGATGAGGTTGGGGTATCGAGAGCCAGGGTCTATGGTATACTGCTCAAAGTTCTTGGTTATGTTTTCAGGTGTTGTCTGTGGAAGTAACCTGTAAATACTCTCCCTATGGACAAACAAAAGACTGTCAGAATTGCGGGGGGGGGGGACTGAATCTGTGCATATTAATGCTGGCTGGATGTACAAAAATGGGTATGTGTATGGCCAAAACTGAATTAAGAACAGACACATGGAAGTTCACATTCACACAAAAAACTCCTTTAGAATGCAAAAAAATAGCTATTTATCAGACATACATATAATGAAGTGAAGAGATGTGCCACAGGTTCACTCTTTTATCAGAGCACCAACAGCACTTTATTACATGGCAGATGGTCTAACAAATGGCCATTTTTGCATTATGAATTTCTATTTCCCTCCTGTCTGTGAGTGCGAGCTCTTGTGTGTTTATTATCGAAATAAAATGGTCAGCTGGAAAATCAATAATAATCAATAAAAAAATCTATAAGAAAAATCACTCTGTATGTAGGAGTGTGTGTGTGTGTGTGTGTGTGTGTGAGAGAGAGAGAGAGAGAGAGAGAGAGAGAGAGAGAGAGAGAGAAAGAGAGTGCTAAGAGAGACAGATAGAGAGGAGAGAGAGAGAGAGAGAGAGAGAGAGAGAGAGAGAGAGAGAGAGAGAGAGAGAAGTGCTGCGCTGCATGTCTCTCACTCCCCTGAAGGAACACCGGCAGAAACGGAGCTGCCCTGCTGAGAACGACAGAATGAGAGGAGAGAGGAGAGGAAGAGTGTCAGAGTAACGGAGAGAGAAACGGAACACCGGTGAGGAGGAGGAGAAGAAGAAGAAGAAGAGGAAAGGGAGAGGAGT
>OMKL01154782.1:42864-62946 GCA_900302295.1 Parasudis fraserbrunneri | reverse complement strand
GGAGGGTTCACTCAGACTGTACTGTACAGTGTAGTTTAACATGGAGGACTCTCTCATACTGTACAGTGTAGTTTAACATGGAGGACTTTCTCATACTGTACTGTACAGTGTAGTTTAACATGGAGGCCTCTCTCATACTGTACTGTACTGCGTAGTTTAACATGGAGGGTTCACTCATACTGTACTGTACAGTGTAGTTTAACATGGAGGACTCTCTCATACTGTGCTGTGTAGTTTAACATGGAGGACTCTCTCATATTGTACTGTACAGTGTAGTTTAACATGGAGGACTCTCTCATACTGTACTGTACTGTGTAGTTTAACATGGAGGGTTCACTCATACTGTCCTGTGTAGTTTAACATGGAGGACTCACTCATACTGTACTGTGTAGTTTAACACGGAGGACTCTCTCATACTGTGCTGTGTAGTTTAACACGGAGGACTCTCTCATACTGTACTGTACAGTGTCACTCAGCTGTTCCAGCATGGTATGGTACACCATGGTCCTGAGGGCTGAGAAGCCCTCCAACTCCCAGAAGAGAATGAGCCAATAGGGGATGAAGAGTGTTGGAGAGGGGTAAGAATAATACTACATGACTTTAGTTTATTGTTGAGCATCAGAACACAGCCTTGGGAGCTGGATTGCTTCCCAAAACCTTTTTTTGTGCACCACATTATTCCAGAGAGAAACTGCAAACAAATGCAGTTTCACACCACAAAGCCAAACACCTAGATGCAAAGCATTCATCATGACATTAACAGGCATACTTCAACATCTTCACGATTGCCCGGGGTGCGCATAGTCATACCTTTAGATGGTGCAATATGTGTAGCCTAAATATTAAACGTAACGTTTGACATAGGGAAGCCAAATGGAGCGCTGACATCCAGCTTTATAACAGCCAGCTGGTGAAACGGAATCCAGGAGTGCTGGCCGCATTTCAAGTAAACTTGGCATGAATACCAAACTTATCATACTATAATACTTCACATATCACATACAGATAGATATTCAAGATATTCACTGAAACATTGTTTTGTTTTTTTGTTTCATGGCTACCCTGTAACAGTTACGATTTGGTCATTTCCTGGTTGTAAATTACAATCCAGTCCCATTCATTCACTCCCTGTGTGAATAAGCTTTATTCAATGAGTAAGCTAGGGGCAGAGGAAAGAGGGAGAGGAGGAGAGAACAGAGAGGAAAAGGAGGAGTGTCAGGGGCAGGAGTTGGACCCATGCTATATGAGTCAGCCAGCCAGCCTGCTATTTAAACACCACACCCTGTACATGCTCCATAACGGAGCAGCTCTGTCTGTCTGTCTGTCTGTCTGTCTGTCTGCTGCATCAGTAGGATCTAAACACTAAAGGTAAGGCTGTCCTGTCTTCCCGAAGGTCCTGCTTCGGTCAACACTGTGTCTCAAATATGTGTTGTGTGTCTATGTGTGTGTGCGTGTTGTCTTCAGTTGCACTCCGTTGAACTGAAGAATGAATGAATGAGTGAGTGAGTGAGTGAGTGAAGTGAGAGTGAGTGAGTGAGTGAGTGAATTAATTAATTAATGAACGAATGGATGGATGGATGGATGTGTAAATGAATGAATCCAGGGCACAGACTCTACCTTACTTTTTCCCCACTATCAGCAGATTTAGTGTAAAAGCAAACTGCTGAACGTTCAAGCTAAGGCTATCTTTAAGGCTAAACGCTGCAGTTATATTTCATTAAGTTGAGTCTACCATTGAGAAAAGACCCAGAGACGTATAGTTATCTCGGGATCGCCACTCTCGCGGTCTGTTCAGGGTCCTCTGGAATGTTTGCAGGGTGTTGCCGGGGTGTGTTCCAGCAAAGTGTACCTTGGATACACGCCACGCTGGTTTATAGTGCAAGATGTCATTTTGGACTCTCACTGCAATTACCTTGTTATCCTATTCATTATCCTTATTAAAGGGACCGTAGATGTAATCAAGTCTCAGTCTAATGGTTTATGGGTTAGGCATTTCAGTGGTTACGCTGAAACACAATAGTGGTCCCCAGATAGAGCCTGCTGAATGAAACAGGATGTGTGATTCACGAGTTCGTGACAGAGGTATGTTTCAAACGGTGGGATGTTTACTCTGTTCCTTGGTCATCAGCTGTTGCTAGGTGATGAAATATTGACTGTTGTTACAGTGTAGAGTAACCCCCGACTCCCTTCACAAGTTTCCTGTTATCTTGCACGAGGGTCAAAAGGCTCTGATATGATATACAGGGTTTTTTTTTTTATCTTTTAGATCATAAAATAAAGATGGCATGAGGTCAAATGTCAAAGGCTTCATTATTACACTGGCTATTCTACTACTAATGTCGATATACTGAATCTAATCTTACAACCTATCTATGGAGCCATAAGCTTAAATGAGGCCTTCAGATTGTTTGCCCTGGTTGTAAATCTGGCATCCAAGGCAGGGTTTCCATGGTTTCCTTGTTTGGTGCGGGGGTTGCAATCTTTACAGTCCACTCCCAAGTCAAATTAGACGGTTACTGTAATGCCTTCTCTCTATCTTTTTGCAGATATTACACAATGGCACTGGTTTCAGAGTTCTTGGGACAGCTCACACTAAGTTACAGTGGGGTGAGTACTGAAACTACTCTACTATGACCATACATACAGACCTTGTTGTCGTGGTGTGTTGCCACCGGAGAAAGCAATGAACTGGATATATCATAACGGCATGGTGGTATAGTGCTATCCAGAGATCAACAAGTGAATGTCATCTGTTGTGTGACGTGAGCCAATGTAATTTGGTTCTCCCTGTAGGAAAGCGAGCCCACATTCCCCACCGTGGTGCCAGTGCGTGACTTTGATCCAGCCAAAGATGCTGCCAGGATTGAGACTGCCATCAAAACAAAGGGTGAGAGAATCGCTCATCATTAAGTCCTCAGTCGCACCGTTGACTGAACTAATACCCTTGTGGAGCTTTCCCGAAATTCCCCTGGGATTATGTAACCTGCTGAGTCCACCCTTCCATCACAGGCCAATTTACTCTCTATCAATACTAACCAAATACATACAGAAAGTGCCTTGCTAATTAGATACATAATTATTACTTTGGTATAAATATGTCTTTCAACAGAAATTCCATATTCACTAATATTTGTAGGGTCCAGGGTCCAGCCAAGTACAGGTAATGTTTTCTCACTGACAAACTAGTTGAGTTACAAGGAGATCCCCTGCCGCGCCTCTAGGTGGTGTTGTCATCATCTGTTTAGGTTAACCAGGCCAGACCACTATTGTTCCACCGTTACAAAGACAGATTCTGAGGGATAATTTGGATGCCAGCACCATGTCACCACATCATAAGACCGATACTAAACACCACTGACAGATACTGCAGTTCAGTTTGTTTTCTTTGTGTCTGCCTCCGAGTGGAAATAGCTATTTAAGAGCAGTGCTGGCTGGCTGTGTTCGGTCACACTGAGTCACCTTCCTGTATGCGAGGTCTGGTAACCACAGACCTTTTTTATTAAGAGCCTGCCTTGTAAAATGGAGTCTGTGCTAACGCTAACTCACCCCAGTGCCAGCGTGGGGATGAATTTTAATCAATATTTCCACCATGATGTGGCGCATGGAAAACATATTTTTAAAACTATGGCCAGGAAAGAAAGACGGCCAGTGAAATTAAATATATGTTAAAAAATGTAACTTTTTTTTTGTTCCATATGGACATGTCTGGAGAGGCTGATTTGAGCCAAAACAAACCGTATGTTTCCAAACACACATAGTGCAGATCGATCCTGCATATAAGGATAATACTGCACAGTATATTAACCAAAGCTGATGTGTCTTCTGTGACCAGGTGTAGACGAACAGACCATCATTGACATCCTCACCAGAAGAAGCTATGACCAAAGGAGAGAGATTGCATTTGAGTATGAAAAGCTTGCAAAGAAGGTAAATTCCCATCTAAAAACATACACGTCTTTGTATGACACAGTGTACAGTTGTTTAGGTGTGAGCTTTGATCTCACAGTGATCTCAATTTTTATGCTTAGTGTTTTATAGAGGTATGAATTCTGATCCATATATGGCTATCTGCATTGTCTTAGGATATGATCACAGCCCTGAAGGGGGCGTTGTCTGGTTCTCTGGAGGGAGTGATTCTAGGCCTGATGAAGAGCACTGTCCAGTATGATGCCTCGGAGCTCAAAGCCTCTGTGAAGGTGAGGGAGAGGGGGATATTGCAATGCCATTCTTTATGGCAGACTAGCCTTGCCTGAGACCTTGTAGGCCTGAATACCTTTCTTGCATAGGGCTGATTTCCCTTCAGCACATTGACAGATATTTGGTGTTAATGTATTTATGTACAAGACCGGGGTTCAAACAATACTTCTATTTGGATTTTCACGCTAAAACTCAACCTATTTGAAGGTAAAGATAGAAAAATCCAGGCTTTTTTGATAACAGTCTGATATGAAAGCAAACGGCCGTCTCAATGCTAAAGCATTATTCGCTCATATTGTAAATGTGACTGAACAATTCCTGACCTCCACTGACCTCCATTCCTGAGGGGGTTCAAATTAGCATTAGCTGAGTTAATCAGCCTATAAACAACATCATCCTTCCCTTGTCCAGGGTTTGGGAACAGATGAAGAGAGCCTTATTGAGATGGTCTGCTCCCGAAGCAGCGATGAAATGCAGGAGATCAAGAGGGTTTACAAAGAATGTAAGTTTAGCCTTTTCATAATATCATTCCGATAATGAAAAGATCAAATTCCTGTTTTCTTGATCTGAGCTCAACTAAAGTCCACTCTAACGTGCAGTGTTCAAGAAGGACCTGGAGAAGGATGTGGCCGGAGACACATCAGGGAACTTCGCTAAGCTCCTGCTGGCCCTCATACAGGTAGGACTATCTCTGACCCATAGAGGGGTCAGTACTGGGGCTTTGTTAGCCAAGGGCATCTTACTGCTAATATCATGCTTGGCGATTCATACACAATAGATGACTTAATTTCCAAATCATTTTCTTCGATCAACCCACAGACCAGAAGAGACGAACCCTCTAATGTGGTTGATTATGAGAAAATAGATGAGGATGCAAGGGTAAGTCAAACTGATCAAGACATGCAATTTTACATGATCCATCTTTTAAAAATCCTCTGTTTTAGGCATCCAAATGGTGTTATTACAACCACATGTCATACCCCACAGGCTCTATATGATGCAGGTGTGAAGAGGAAGGGAACTGATGTAGCCACCTGGATCTCCATCATGTCAGAGAGGAGTGTCCCCCACTTACAGAAAGGTACACTCCACAATGCACAAACCCTTCATAGAACAGGATATAACACGAAGGACGCAGATTAACTGACTATCCTACATGGAGAGACTATTTTTGAGGTCCCTGCTACCTTTATCCAGTCACATCATCGTGGTGGCTGTATTTTAAGCTCATTTCTGTTGTCCATCTGTGTCGGCCAGTCTTTGACAGATACAAGAGCTACAGTCCCTACGACATGAAGGAGAGCATTAAGAAGGAGGTGAAGGGAGATCTGGAGAAGTCCTTCCTCACACTGGGTAAATGTTTAAAACACAATTAAACACACATACATAGGCCTACATACATACTACATACAGTTCATACATACATACATAAATACATACATACATACATACATACATACATACATACAGTACATAGGTACATACATACTACATACAGTACATAGATACATACAAACAGTACATACTACATATATACAGTAAAACAGCTGCACCATATGGAGAGTTTTGTTCACGCCTTATGTTAAAAGAAAAGTATATCTACTCCTACAAAATGAGCAAAGTCTTTCTACCAGGTATTTGTTGTTGTCAGTCTCCAAATCCACATCCGTTGTCTGAACAACCCGTTTCCTCTGTCTCTGTCTATGTCTCTCTCTCTCTCTCTCTCCCTCCTTTCCTGTAACAACCTTACAACTGGCACAATCAACTGATTAGAATGCCCAGAGGGGGCCTCCTCTCTCTTTCATCTGCTCCTGTTTTGTGCAGTGTGAGCTGTCACTTCATTCCCTATTAAGCGTAATTGCAAGCTGTTTGGAGAAAAACAACATTTGATTTCAAGGTGGGATTCGTGGCATGGTGGGATTTGTGTCTGACGATCTAGAGGCAATCTCTTTAACCAGGGACTCTTTTAAGAGTACAAGAGGGGAAACGCCAGGGAGAAAACAGGAAGTGTACAGGTTAACTAAATATCTGTTCTTCTCTCCTTCTCTCTGCAGTGGAGTGCTTTGAAAACAAGCAGCTGTACTTTGCAAACAGACTCAGTGAAGCTATGAAGGTAATTTGTGAGAAGATAATCAAACTGTCTGGAGTAAGATTTTAATTGTGCCGTGAACATGTAACCATAAAAATATATAGGCTTAGCTATCATTCACTTCCATAGTTTAGAATCCTTCAACAGCAAATCAGCAAATTATATCAAGATATATGCAAAATATCACAATGGATCTTACTGGGAAATCATTATAGATTTTTATTAACTGATTGAGCTAGGGTTGCATCATCCATACTCTTTCTAAAAAGAAAATCTTGCCACAAGCTTTGGATCAGACAACTAACAACAGACAATATATTGATTGATTGGCTGGCTGATTTATTGGCAATATATTAAAACTTAATAGTGTCGCCAACATCACAGCATTGATATTTTTTAGCCTATTAACAATATAGCCTACAACATATTTGGGAAATAACAATTTGTGAACAAAGAAAAAAAGAAAAAGAAAAAAGTAATTATAATTTTGTTTTCTATTATGTATTGTGGTGGCATTAACGGTATCAGTGTATCTATGTAATCAGTGTATACCTGCACAATTCTCATATCAGTTCTAATATCAATATCTTGATGGCTGACCTGATGACTCTATTGCTTATGTTTCATTGTGACTTCTTAATATCCAGAGTAAAGGTGCCAAGGAGAAAGTGGTGACTAGAATCATGGTGTCTCGCTGTGAAGTCGACCTGATGAAGATCCGTACACAGTTCAAGAAACAGCACGGGAGGTCCCTATACCAGACCATTGCTGTGAGTCTTTTGTTGCCTGTGTGTGTGTGTGTCTGTGTGTGTGTGTCTCTCTCTCTGTCTGTCTGTTTTATTTTTTTATATCCTGTGCGAGTCTGTCCATGTTCTCCAACTAATTCTTCTGCTCACTCACTTTCTCAACTCCAAGACACGCCTTACATATTGTGCCTGTGTGATATTTCACTGCTCAGTGCAATCATACCCTCTGCTCCTGTAATTGCTTCATAATGGCCTTTGGCTGGTTTGGTTGCTAGTCAAAATAGCAACATTGTACAGTCGCTTCCCCCCGATGACTTCCTGCTGTCTTGTCGTCTAACCAGGAACACACCAAGGGAGATTACCAGAAAGCCTTGCTCAGCCTGTGTGGAGGAGACGACTAAAGCTGAACCATATCTTCACATTTTCCCAGAAGCCCTCTAGGCATGAATGATTCCCATTGGAGGACAGTTTCTAAGAGTCACAGAGACATTGAGGAGTGAGGCCTGTTGCTTGTACATCTTTCTCTGACTGGCCTATTACAGTATTATGGTCCTTTGTTTTTATTCTTTAAAAACAGATTTTGTAATCTTTCTGTGAAAAATTGAAATTCTGTCCCATGGTGCCAATTCAAAATTGATGGGAATTGCTGTAATTTTGTTAATTAATTCACAGTTGCTCAGATATCACTACATGTACTGCGATTGATTTTTTTGAATGGCAATGCTCTTGATGATGTTATTATTTGAAGTAAAGTTAGACTTTTCAAGTATGTTGTTGCTCTGTCCTCATGTGCTATTTCCTTGTAAGCCCACAAGAGTGTGCTAGAGTAGTACCAAGAGTGTCTCCCATCATTAAGTGGAATGCTGTGGAGAGGGATTTACTTGAAAGGCTTTATCTGCAAGGTTGGAACTTTCTTGATCTTTGAACCTTACACACACCACTTTATGAAAACCATATTTACTAAATAATATTAAGCATAAAACGTTGATTTTGGCAAATATTTAAGAAAAAGGTATGTTATGGATTTAAATGACAAAACACACAATATTCTCTAAAAAGTTTAAGTATTCTATATTTTGCAATTACATAGAAAAGGACAATATTTTCAATCTAAAGTTTTGCGCTGGGATTTTACTTACATCTAGAAAGTCACTGCACTCTCACATGTGGATGGATCAATGTCATTTGGTGCATAAAATAAGTACTTCATCAAAATTACTGGGTAATAATTGCACCCTTATAGACCACAGTAGCTGTATATTTGTGATTTGTCTTTATGTAACATTATCTAAGTTCAGTTAATTATTATTTGATAATTGATTCCACTGGAAGTCAGATAAAACATTTTTTATAATAAATAAAAAAAGAAAGAAATTACGGCTGGCTACATGAAAGCTCTATTCTTTGTGTTCCACTTCCACCGAAGAGGCTTATTTAGATTTTTTTAATCGTTGGTGTGCTTTGCTTTGTTTGTTTGGTGCTAATTTTTTAATTAAAAATGTTAATTTAACCTGCAGCAACAGTCATTTGCATACTACAGTAGCAAAACAGCTTTGATACACTTCTGTTTAGTTTGGGGTCTCCCAGGATCGAAGATCCGCCATCGTGTTGACAAGGCATTTCTTCTCTACAGGAAAAGAGAAAGCGCCAGAGAGTGGGCTGAATGATTGAGGAGACGGACTAAAAGACAAGCTTTTCACTGGAAGAGAAAAGTGGGTCTGTAATAAAACAGACAGCCCACAGTCATGACACAAATGGAGACAAGAACAGATGAAAATGGAAAAGAGAGAGAGAGAAGCAGATAAAGAAATATACAGAGGGGGTGAGAGGGTTTGGAAACAAGAGCGACAGAGAGGGAGAGAGAGTGAGAGAGAGGTGTATTGGAAAAGACAGGCAGAGAACAGTATATTGAGTCTGAAAGAGGAAGGGGGAACATCACTGCAGGGGGAGAGATATCAGTCACCTCTCATTTCTCTAATGATTTCACACTGGCCAGACTGGATCCAGACACCTCAGTGATACAAATGACTGAACCAATTAAAAGGGGCTTCTCTGCAGGCCCAAAGCAGACAGTAATGGAACAATACGCCCTCTGCTCATTAGGAGCAGTGGGGAGGGGGGATGACCTACTGCTATTTCATATGTAGTATGTGGGATATGTAATAGTGGAGAAAGTGATACGTCTATATACTACCAGCTGCACTGTTTGGTAGAAATTTTGTTACGCAAAAGTGATCCAAAAAGCAAAGATCTCTCTGTACAGATTCTATTAGTCATAGAAACAGTTTGGTTTAACCAGAGGAGGACTGGATTTTCCACAATGTAGTTCGGATGTAGTTTAACTACTTTTTCAAAGAAGTGGCAGTGTGTCAAACTAGTAGTAGTAAAGATGTAACTTCTTCCAATGTGAACTAGCTAGTAGTTTGGTAAACTACAATTTTAGAGTAGTTTCCCAAACACTGACTTGACGTTTTATGTTGGACAGAAACGCAGCTGTATGTATAGTCTTGTAAGCACTTGTGGACTGGGCACCTTGAAAGCATGAAACTCAATAAATCATTAATAAATCAATCAATCAATCAATCAATAAATAAATGCAAATATTGTAATGCCCTTTATTCTAATGCAGAAAACTTGATCTCATCTATCATGACAATATGATGAATATCAAGTGTTATGATATTAGATGAGATGGGTTGAAGTGAGATAATTTTAAATGCCCACTTTATTGTTTGTTTACATCATTAGTTGTAGTATCTATTTTTCTAGGATTGATAAAATTAAGAGAAACTGCAATTGTTGTAAGAAGTTTAACCCTCAAAGGTCAGATTATTTAATGCTTCTATTGTGGGTCTTAAAAGAAATTCCCTCGGAGAATAACAAGCCCTTCAAATTTATTATCATTTAGTAATAATATTGATGAGAACATTACCCCATTGTGCTGTTTTATGTTTATTAGCAATAAAAGATAAAATATGGTTCAAAGCGAGGGAAAAGAGTATTTTGCAAAGCAGGGGCTGAGATTTATGTCCCAAAGGCTTGACAGATTAATCTGCAGATCATAAAGAGGAGAGTGGCGTCCATATTTTTACCCTGTTCCCTCTCTGCGCTGTGTGCATGTGTTTCATGCTGCTATGCTCTGATCCAGCCCTGCGGGACCTCGTCAGTGTCCCCAGGCAGGAACTCCCTCAGTCCCCACTTGAAATGATGCAAGGCGGGGGCTCAATGCATTTTTTCATTTTATTTATTTATTTATTTTGTTTTAATTTTTGTTTTCAATTCAGTTTAGTTTCAGTTAGTTTCCAGTTAGTTTCAGTTTAGTTTGTATTGTTTAAAAATGTTTAGTTTTTATTAGTTTCAGCATTAGTGTTAGTTTTTGTTTATCATAATATGGGGGGTATTTGTCAGGGGCAAGATTTAAGAAGTTCAGAATAGATATTGTGTAAAGACAGCACTTTGTGAAGGCAACTGACTCAGTCATGTAGACATCCCAGTCTCAATAAACATATGCACCAATGCCTCCTCATGCCTGCTGTGTTGACACATTTGATCAAATTGACAAAGACTAAAACTACATTTTCTGTATATTTCTATTTCATTTTAGTTAGATTTGTAAGTACACAATATAGTTAGTTTTCGTTTTTTTCTAAAGTCTAGTTTTTATTTTTATTTCAGTTGACTAAAATGTTGTTTTTTCACACCTAGTTTTAGTTTTAGTTTAGTTTTAGTTAACTAAATTATAATAACCTTAGTATCCACATGGGGATGTCGCTAGCTGTTAAGGAGGATGGTTTTGCATTAAGTGCTAGTTCCTCTACTTATAAAAACACTAGACTGGGCTAGGCCTGGCTCAATGTAAGACACTGTCCTTAATGCAGCTATGTGTACAATTTGAACACTGACATTTTCAATGCTTTTAAAAATTCACACACCTTAATTTACTCAGCAGGTAATAAAAGTTTAAAATGGAAGGAATTCTTGAGCATGCTGGTATTCTTGATTATTCACCTTTATGTGGAAATTTAAAGGCAAGTTCAAACCGGATAATTTCAACTTCGCTAAAATAATTGTCGGCAAACAAAATTGGTTTTATCCATCCTCTCTATCATTTTGTTTCCTCATTTGATTTGCACGTAAACAGACCTTTGGGAGAGGAAATATAGCAACATCTGCTTTGAGACAGGAAGGAACAATTTCATGGGGAATAGCTTCATTTAAAAAAGAAAAAAAACGCTACAGCACCACTTAAATATTGAATTTCCACACCGAGGATGGTTGTAACACTGGGTTAGTTAACACTGTCAGTTTGGCCAGTCAGGAATGAGCTATGGTGATATAATAAATATTATATGCACCCATTTCCATCTCACAGGAGAAGTTTTATGTCTCAGTGAGCAATATTGAAGGTTATGCCCTCTTTTCTTGAACCTCCAATCACAACTGTTGCATTCCTCGGTCAAACAAAGATTTTGTTCTGGCTTTTTCTTGACCCTCCTATCACAAGCTTTGCTTTCTTCAGTCAAAGCTAAAAGAACTCACCCCAGTAGTATAACTTTTTGTATTTGACATTGACTCACATAGTCTATGATTGTGTTGTAAATGACTAAATAACTATTTTGTAGTAGACAAATATGGGTATCTTGTATCAAAATTTGAGAGCTCTACCACAAAAAACCACTGAGAGTTATAGATGCTGAAACAAAATGTGTAACATAGAGGCTATCAATTTCAATCTCTGGTCTCCCATAGAGGCTATCAATTTTCTCAAGACTAGTCTCTCTTTTTTAAGGTAAATATATCAGCTATCAAAATAAATTTCACAAGAGATATATCGATATTGAAAAATTCTACTCGCAGAATTTTTAAGTTTCAGTTTGGGTGGGTTGCACCAATAAGGGTTGACTTTTAATTAAGCAATAAGCCATAAGAGGCTGTGGTTTACAGTGATTTTAGAACAGCTTAACTGTTCTAAAAATTCCATTTTTTTTTTTTTTTTTAATTACCGGCCAGGGTGGCCATCAAGATTTATATTTACTGCCCAATTGAAGTTATAGTCAGTTAATGGCCGGCAAGGGCATTGGGCAGCAGGGGCCAGTACTTCTTTAAATCATTGTAAGTAACTTTGATGATCAGTGAATCCACTTTGGACCATATCACAAAATATGCTATCCTGGATCCCTGTAACTGAAAAGGGGAGCTGCACTTGCTTATAGTAGCCCCTCTTGTGCCCTGGCCTCAGGGAATAGATGTGATGGTTGTTGTTGTTGTACTGGACATAGGCCACAATGCCATCTTGGATTGCCTCAACAGGATGCACATCGATCACTGGGCAATTGACCTCAATAAGGACAGGAGACTGGCAGCAGCTACATCTGACCACAGCATCAGGACTAGGGCAAAGATATCCATAATCATGATGAATACACAGCCCTGGTTGCTGCACATCCACATGTTGGTGCTCCTTATGGAAAACCTCTGTGCACCATCCTTCTCATGTTCAAGTCCCCAAAGACATGCAGCACTGGTCTTCTTATTTTGCTTCTGGCTGAATAGGTCTTTGACAATGGCATGTAATGATGCTCTCCCGTATTTGTAGTAGTTGGCCACCCTGTTGATCTTGCTGCCAGATATGCACCCACATTTGTAGTCAAACCACCTTTTATTTGTGCTCTGCCCACATGTAGCTTCCTCAGTGGCTGCCCTCACGTTTCCACTCTGTGCCTGGCTTCTGATCAGGCTTATGAACTCATGAGGATCCTGAGCCTGCTGTGCCAGACAGTGTGGGTGGCAGGGCGCTCACCTCCTCTTTATGCGCAACTTGATATCCTATATCTACACTACACCGTTGCTCAGACCATGACTTTATCTATGCACGGACGGCAGGTGCAAACAGGAAATAGATCCTATGTGATCTGGATCAACTCAACGTAATGCCCATTTCCAAAGTGTTAAATCCTGTATAGGAGCTAGCTGATGACTTGACATTGGTGGATGAAATCGTTCCAAAGTTGTAATGTTACTGTAACACCCTAGCTAACATTACAGGTATTGCTAACGTTAACGTATTTTCAGCATCTGAGGAGCAAGTTGGCTCATCATGTGACGTTAGGCTATTTGTAATGTTCCTTGTGGGAGTGAACTAGATGGTGTCTTGGGCTTGTGCATGTGCAGACAATTCCAAGTTGATGTGGGATTTATAAAAGTAAATTATTTATAAAGTTTTATAAATGAGGCCCCTGGTCTCCATGTATTGAGGTTTTTTAAAGTACCCAAATCCATTTAGAGTTGTAAGTAATTATTTCTTGATTGATTGTATAATAACAATGGTTTATCTCTGTAAGAGGAGCTTCCAGTTTAAAGCCTGGGGTAGATGCCCCCCTCAGGAGAGCTGTATGAGACCTGGTGGAAGCTGCAAGTGCTAGTGCCCTATAGCCCAGGGCCTAGTTTTTTTTTTCTTTGTTTTGAAAGGTTAAGTTTCATTATGTTGTTTTGAGGAGCCTTGTATTTTCTTAAAATGTTTTGTTTGTTTGTTCGTCTTTTTTCCCCATGTAAATTAATTCCGTCATTGTACAACAGCTGCAGCCATTTTCACTGGTGAAAGAAAACTGCATGTGTAACGGTGGTCACTAGGCACTAGCAGGCACTAGCAGGCACTCCACGCTTGGCACCTGTCCTGTAACAGCCTTGAACCGCAAACCCTCCACTCACCAGCATCATGTGGCCACGTATGTGAAATACCACGCTCTTATCCATTCCGCCGCCTGAAAAGGAGCAGTTAAGGCTTGTTAAGGACAGTTGAATCCAACCAAAAGCTGTTGTTTAGTTCACTTAGTGCAGGTGTGACTAACAAAATAAAAAATGCTGCATGGGAGATGGTAACAAGTGTAGTTAATTATGTAAGATCTGAGGAGAGCTCTTTGTCAGAAATAAATAAATAAATAGCACATAAAATGGTTTGATATTAAACTTAATGCGAAAAAACTTGATGCACATGAGCACAAAATGCACATAAGCGAGACATTTGTGCAACTGGAGGAGGACAGAGCACAGCAGAACACTCACATTGCCAGCATCATTGGTGATGCAGCTCTCTCTGGCATAAATGAACATGGAGACAGTGACACTGTACCCGCAGAACAAGCCGGACCATCGAACATCCATATTGACGGTAAAAGAAACAAACCACTGTGTTTGCAAACCTTTATTTCAATGTGTAAGTTAAATTAATATCTAATTTTAAATGACAGACTAACCATGAAAGAAATGTTATTTAGATTAAACAAAATTTGACATTAATGTGAAAATATATGTTGTTAAACAACTCAGAAACTCCCATTTTCACTCAGGAGGAGTAGAGGCCCTCCACATCTTTGATGCATCGGGAGCTGAGGGTCCTGACTGACCTGATTCTACAAAATCAAGAGGACATGACAAAAGCAATTTGTTTTAGTGATTCATATATTTCCAATGTATTAAAGGAAATAAATGAATCACTAACCCAAATGGTTAATAAACCTTAGACTGTTAACTAACATTGTGATTTCAGTCACTGTGTCACCATTCTGCAAAATAAATGCTTTTCTCTTATTGTTGTCAGCAGTGGCATCAGGAGGTTGTAGGGCCTCTGCATCAGGCATGGGAGCGTCTGGTCTTGTGGGTTCCTGCAGCAGGACGCCTTGTCTGATGGCCGGGTTGTGGAGCACACAGCAAGCCATGACCATGTGGCAGACTTTTTCAGGCCAATATTGCAGTGTTCCCCCCGTGCTAGATAGGCACAACCATCAACCTTTCAGCAGGCCTATTACGCGCTCAGCGGTGGATCTAGTGCATGCATAGGCCCGGTTATAATTCTGCTCCAGTTGGGTCCTCGGGTTTGGCTAAGGGAGTCATGAGCCATGGCTTCAGTGGATAACTCTGATCACCTACAGATGAGATATGTTTTAATAACTGTACTTACCCCAACAATAGCATTGTAAACATGTTCCAACACTCACCAATAAGCCATCCATCTTCAACAGGTCCTCCCTGGAGCAGTTCTGCACCATGATGATGTCGTGCATTCCTCCAGGCCACCGGGCAACAACGTTAAACAGGGCCAAACGTGCATTGCAGATTATCTTTACATTGATGGAATGAAACTCCTTTCTGTTTGCATAACTACATTTGTTGTGTGATGGTGTTTTTATTGCTATGTAATGCAGTATATTGCTCCTATTATATTTGGAAATCCAGCGATGGTGTGAAATCCCCGTTTGATCTCGGCTTGTTGTGGATTTGTGGAAGGTAACAGGATGTAGTTCAGGCCCAGGGAAATGATGGCATCCAACACTGCCGGCATAATCGGAAATGCCCGATCTGTCTCCAACCTCACGCTGGAACGTGCCGGTAGCCAAAACCCCCAGGGTGGACAAGACTTGGATGTGCACAGGGATATGGCTTTCGTATGTTTAGTTTCTCGCTCCAACATAGGTCCCAAATCATGGCATAAATCTATCAATATCTGTTTTGGGAAGCAGTACCCACTCAGAAGCCAAACAGATCAGCGCGCTCTCTGAAAACATGCTCCCTGCGGAAGGCATGGTTTCCTACATGCAAGATGAGCCATGTTACATTTTCAAATACCTGTCACAGATGTCTTTTATACATTTTGACACCAATTAGGCTACATGTCTGTTTCTATATGAAAAACACATCAACAGAATGGTAATAAATTGATGTTTTATTACTGATCTTGTAAACAAGTCACAGTGGAACAGCATGCTTTTACAATGTTTTACCTACTCTAACACTGCACATAAAGTAGCCATTTTCTTTCGAAAGAGGTTACCAATGGTTACAGGCAGCCATGTTGAAAGAACTACGACTACACAAACATTCTGTGCAAGGTCTCTATTCTACTTTACATTGTCATGTGAACAACATACATGTGGACAAAGTCCATGCAGGAAGCTGAAGAAGCCGTTGTTTCTCTTCTCCTTAGACTGTCCAGTGTCATCCTCAGTAGGAGCATTGTTGTCCTTTTTTGAGAATGTTAACACAACAATAAAGGGGAGATAAAAAGCACATTGAAAAGATGACATGCCGTACATTTTTGTTGTGGTGTGTTTTATTCTTTTTATGTATCAATATCTTCACAATTTATCCTACATGTAGATGTCAACGTACCTTCAAAAAAAGCCCACAGCGGAAGCTGAACTTCTTCCTCTTGTCCAGGTGGAAGACAAGAATGACGCTCTCAGGAATAGATTAAAAACACAACTATGAGACCTAGTACTATCATATTTGGATGACTGTGTGCACACAAGACACACAGGATTTCAAAATCAAGATTCCACAGGGGAAGTTGTTCATCACATTATGTATACTCCATACCCGATAATATGGATCATATCATTATTCATTCAAATGGCTCAGATTTCTCACCTGAATCTGTGTGCGACATCCAGGCTTCTTTTACTGTGGGAGCCACTTCCTCCATGGGTCCACAATCATTGATATGAGCTGTCTTCTGACCTTGATCTACGTGCTCTAGATCTACACCAGGAGACTAAAGAAAGACAAATAGATATATGTCAAACTCTTTACTGTGGGAAGTATGTCATCTTTGGCATGGCAATTTCAAAGACTAGACAGGTAGATAAGGTAGCTTCATGGCATTGTCATACATACCACTTCATTCTCTTCTTAAAGTGTAGACTGTAGATTCTTGTTGACAGGGAGGGTGGACCTGTTACTAAAATAAATAATAGTCAGTAGTCAGTCAATCAATCAATCAATTAAATTAATCAATCACACTTGTATGCTAACCTATGCACAGCAGTAACACACATAATGTATGCACGCATGCACACACAAACACACAAACACACACAACCCAAACCCAACCTAACCTTGACCACTGACCCAAAAATCAGCTTTTACAAAATAGAGACAGGGCTTTTGTCCCCTATTGGACAAGCTGTCCCCAATCAACTGGTCTTTAGTCTGAAAAGTTAGAAACACACACACATACTTACTCTGAGCTGTGTTGGGTGGAGTCATCTATGCTCATTGTTATAAAACGATGGTCCAGGACTTTCCTTGGTGTAATCCTCTTGTCAGGGTGCACCTGAAGCATCTGCTCCATTAGGTCTGAAAAAGCAGACCTGTCTTCTTCCTCTGTCAACTCTTTGTGACCTTGTGTCCCCAAGATGAAGGAGCCAACACAACATCATATCAGTCTAGACATACTCTTTGAGATTTGGGAGATTTGTCAGCTGTGATAATGACGGTCTTGAAGTAGCTATAAACAGAAATTGAGAATAGCAGTACTAAATATAATAAGAACAAGGTAGAATGAAGTAGGGAGAATCCAGGTATAGTATGTTACAGATTTACTGTTTCTTTTGGTGAGGTCTCTGCGCAGGGCCAAGAAAACCAGTGCACAGCCTGCACTCCACATGTCCATGGCCACAGTCACAGGGAGGCCAGGGCTGACATCTGGAACCATAGGTAGCAACATACGCACGCACACTGAAACATCAGAAATACTGGCTCCCACTGAACAGCTGTATGTTTGTACTGTTGTATGTGGATGATTGGTCATGTAACTCCTGACACTATTGTTGATTGTTGTTTATGTTGTTTGTGTGAAAATGTAATAAAAATTTGAGTATAAAAAAAGAAAAGAAGAAATACTGGCTCCCCAATCAAGTTTGGCCCGGCCCTCGATGTGCAACTTCAACGACAGAGCTATGTACGCGCTCTCTCCACACCCCTCCTCTCAGTCTGTCACTTCTGGATTATGATTATTATAAGCGCTGGGGATATGAACATGCTTCTTGTTTAATCCAGATAAGAGACAAATACTGTCAGTATACTGCACTTGTTAATCAGATGTCTATTACTTCCACATAGAAGTGCTGCTTGTGCTGTTCTTGACATTGCACTGTTCTCTCATCTATGTTTCTGCAATCTCTGATTGCACATCAACAAGGCAGTTTTCTTATTGCATCAGTCATAGGCCTTGATATCATCCCCAAATCATAACATACATGGGTTTACTATTATTGTTCTAATTATTTTTGCTGTTCTTATTTAATCTGAACACATTTGTCTTGCCAGCTCTTGTACTGATTCATATAAACAGGCCTACATATGTTTGATGAGTGATGTCATTGCTGCCTGTCAGATTTAATCATTTGTGAGTGTTCCATATAGGGGAAATATATCTAATGACAATATAATCATGACATTTGAGAAAATCTGCATTGTTTTAATTGTGTTCAGCTCCATGCAACTGCCTACCACCATGTTTTTCAAAAACAGCAATTAACACTATCTCATTTATATGGACATTGTGTCTGAAGATTTGTCTCCATATAGCCTGTCCATCCTGAGTGCCCTCCTCTAGCTGCAAATGAAACAAACAAACCTGTTGGTTATGGCAACTTGGCGGACGTTGGACAAGGTGTTTCTTGGTGAGGGGGACAAATAGTCTGACACGCGTGGTTGTTTCGCTGTTGATGGCTCAGACTCAGTTCCTAGCTGAACTGCCGTGGGTGAACTGTTTGAACGTGGATCCTCTATTGCTTGTCGCCCTTGCAAAGCCAAAAGACAACGACGTCCTCCTCCTGAATATTGCCCTTTGATGAACGGAATCCAAATCCTCAAAACATTGCTTCTTAGATCTTGAGGAGTAGCCTAATTATGTCTTCCTCTGGCTGGATGTCTTCTGCCATGATGCTATGCTGCTGGTCCCACAAAGAGCCAGGGCTATGGACAGAATGACCAGCTGAGCTCTCGTCTGTGATTCTATGCTTCTCCTTTATTTTTGGGTGCAGATTTTCATGTTTGATAGTGACATTATTGTGAAAACAAAATATTTGGAGTTAAATGCTGCATTTGTAATCTAAAAAAGCCTTTAGCAGGGTCTCTTTGTGGGGGACGTCATCTGAGAGTCGGGACACTCCAACAGCAGAGAATCCTCTGTAGAACGGAAGAGGAAAAGATGGAAGAGAATATAATCTGTTATTCCCCTCTTCCGTATACTTGTATGGTTAGTCCCTACATAAGCAGAGTTTCATGAGTGACTCCATGTGTCATTGCTGAGTGTGGAATTAGTGTGCATTCATGTGAGGTTAGCTGCGGCAGCAGAACTTCAGATCCTGTGCTGACTGAGAGGAGACTCTGTGTGATGGAGTTCATGTAGGAACTCTCAAAAAGGTTAGGGAAGCTTGAGACAAAACACAACACAACCCATACAGAAAAGGATTATAACATATAACACAACATATAGATTCTGCCTTCAGATAGTTTTATAAGAAACATATAGTTTCTGCCTTATGAATTTATATTCATCATATATTCAACTTCGCTTCCTTCAAAGCTAAAATCCTGGACAGCAAATGGTCATCCATTACCGTAGACATCCAACATCCTTTACCGCACATGACCCTCAAACACATCCTTTCGCTCAACCCCACATCTCAAAGATGAGGGAGGAAAAGCATTTCCCTGTACAAAGTGAAAGTAAGATCAGACTGTCTCTCCCTCTATTCTGCCCCAGTTGGGGGTTGGGCAGAGTGCTGGAAGCTAACCGGCTGTCTGGCTAAGACCTGAGGCAAGATTTGTCTCTTTGAGAAGCAGCTAAATTAAAATTTGAAATTCCCAGCTGTTGAGCAGTGTCAGTGGATGACAGTGGGAAACACTGGAAGAGTTGGAAGACGTTGCTAACGGGTGCTGCTAACGAGCGCTACGCTATGCTAAAAAGGATACAAAACTAGTAGTTCTTCTCTAAAGCAAAGGTGTAAACAGATGTGGTGAACAACAGAATGTTAAATTATACTGTGCAGTGTTGGCAAAGGATCTTTTTGTAACGCGTCTGCTTTAATCACTATAGCCTACAGCCTGTGGCACCCACCCCTATGGCAGGCCTAATATAGTGAGTAGGCTATTGTTTGTGTGTGTGTGTGTGTGTGTGTGTGTGTGTGTGTGTGTGTGTGTGTGTGTACTTACATTGAGAGACTCCACAGCCTGTTTGAGCTCCTTCATCTCTTTCTGTCTCTCCTG
>OMKL01154782.1:19336-38200 GCA_900302295.1 Parasudis fraserbrunneri | reverse complement strand
AGACCATAGATATATAGGCTACATGGTTAGAGACCATAGATATATAAGCTACATGGTTAGGGACTAGTCATATAGACTACATAGTTAGAGACTATAGTCATATGGGCTACATGGTTAGAGACAATAGTCATATAGACTACATAGTTAGAAACTATAGTCATAGGATACATGGTTAGAGACTATAGTCATATAGACTACATAGTTAGAGACAATAGTCATATAGGCTACATGGTTAAAGACTATAGTCATTTAGATTATCAGAACGATGACTATAGTCATATAGACTATAGTTAGAGACTAAAGTCATATAGGGTACATGGTTAGGGACTAGTCATATAGACTACATGGTTAGGGACTATAGTCATATAGGATACATGGTTAGGGACTAGTCATATAGACTACATGGTTAGGGACTATAGTCATATAGGATACATGGTTAGGGACTAGTCATATAGACTACATGGTTAGGGACTATAGTCATAAAGGATACATGGTTAGGTACTAGTCATACAGACTACATGGTTAGGGACTATAGTCATAAAGGATACATGGTTAGGTACTAGCCATATACAGGGGTGGCATACTTGGTCCGAGTGGGGCTTGCTATCTGATAAATGTTTCTTAAGTTACCACTAGCTACCCCCATGGTAAAAGCAGCATTAGTTTGGAGGTTCATGCTAACGTTACTGTTAGCCTTTGCTGAACATCAGTTTTATTATGTGTTATTGTGGATAGCAAAAATGGTCTGTGGATAGTTCAGCAAAAGCATTTACCATGCTAGTTGGTAGTAGCTAGCTGTTATTAGAACCCTGGGTAGCCAGTGATGCTCGGTCCTAGAAAGTAGTGTTAGCAATCGCTAGCTTAAATAGCTAATATTACATTTGTGTTACTGTCGGCTGCATATTGCCTGCTAGTTAGTCTAGCAAATATCAATGCTAACAGTAAATTAAATGACCCTTGAGCAGACACAACTTTAGGTTCCTTGGTAGTGTTTGTTTTCATCTGATGTTAAGGTCTTCCCATCAAAAAATACTTAGGAATTTAGTTAAAAAGCCTTTATTCCAACATGGCTTATACAAACAATAGTTTTAGGTCTTCATCAGGGTTTTTTTTTTTATTATCCTGCTCTGTGCAAGAGTGGTTGAAGTTGTCTCCTTCCATGTGATGATCTCAAACCCTTTTTTCTTCAAGCGCACCTGCGTTTTTCCTTGAGTCTAAGATGATAAATATCAGTCCTCGAGCATACCACTACCTCGTTTCATAGTTTGCATATAGTCTCAGTATATTTCAATTGGCACAGATTGAGACAATATGTTATAGCCCCAATCTGATTTTTTGCAATCATATCAATATGGGGTATAGTTACATACATTCTTGAAGGGTTCCGTCTGTAGATGGAAAATGCGGTATTGGGAACTTATGCAAATCAGAATATAGATGTGTTTTATTCCAGTGTTTACAAACTACCAATGTAAACAAACCTTTTACAGCCAAAAACTATAACGAATACTATTAAAAACTCATATTTACAAGTTGTCTAGATTTAGCCCTTCAATCAAGAGCTCAGTCAATCAACTAGAGAGTGAAAACATGTCTCCATGGTTATTTCTTATTTTTGGTGGTGGGGCTACATTTCGAACACTGATCAGGCCTTTAAGCATCCATACCTCTCATATCAGAGTCAACCAATATGACACCTAAGTGAATAAGGCGACCACTCTCAACATATCCAGTATGCGTGGGAAAGAGTAAAGGTGCAGTATAAATTATCCTTATCATTAATGCCAACCTCAAACAATATCAACAGTATGGAGAATCACACAGTGCCCATCGTTCGTACTTTCAAGGTTGTTCTTTGTCACCCAACTTTCCCCCTATTAGAATCTTCATCTTTTGACCCACAGGAGTGTTTGTTTAAAACAGAGGTAATCCTGAATTGTCACGCTCCCATAATCCCGTTGGTGGCCTTCCTTTTGATTCCCCTCGTTCCCTCATCACTCTGGGCAATCCCACACATACTCGCTAACCTTCAAGAGTGAGGGAAAAATCACCAAGACAGGTACTCGAACATGAACCAAATGTCACCCGCAAGCCACAGATGAACAATCTAATTATACCCACATTTGCCAATCGCCCATCATACCGTGTATTCATGAACTTTGTGACCATCAGTCTGATGTCCTTTGTCTCAAAGAGTGAAACAACACTTGAGGGACCTGAAGGGGAATATGGAGGAGTAGGTCTGTCAAATATAAAAAGGAGATATGAGTTTAAGCTTAATCCACTTAAAATCTGAAATGTCTGTAAGGTTGGGAGGGCTGTTCCCTGAAAGTCATTGGGAAGTGTGCAGTACTCTTTCACTGTACGGAGAATAAAAGGGAAAAAAAGTATATTTGCTGACAACATCATTCTGGGACGACATTTTCACCTTTGGAGATTTCTTATTCTCTCTGATCGTGTGGCTGTTGGTTCATCTTAATTAACCCTTGGGCAGTTAGTAGTGGCTGGAGCCTTTGAAGAGAGTGAGAGTGGGAGAGAAAGAAAAGCAAGGGGGGGGCTCAAGTTCTTTTGTTTTAGCTATTTGCGTTTACACTGTAGTCAGGGTTTTAAGATGACACAGACATCGCTGAACTTGGGATGAGGCTAGGCTGATGTTAGGGTGTGTAGATAGTGGGTGGTAAGACTCATATCCCCCCAACCCCTCCCAATGCAAGACCCCCTGGGTTGTCCCCCCCAGCTAGCCTGGCCCAGGCCTGTCCGACCCCCCTCAGGTGGTCTTGGATACTACGATAATGAGAGAGGGAATAATAGCAGAGATGATGATGATGATGATGGGGATGATGGCCCTCAGCTCTTTTCACTAAGAGGAGAGACAGGGTCCGGGGTTCTATCCTTTTCATCTCTGGCTGCCAGGGAAATGGTCTTTCCTCATCTCTTGCTTTCTGACAACTCCCCGCTCATTTGGACAGAGCCAACGGCATCAAATGGGACTGTGTTGCCCATAACTGAAGCGAGACCTGCAATGCAATTATTTTATTAACCAGTTCACTGCTTATTTCTGTGTCTTGTCTTGTTGGGTACCAGTGCAAAGATTCTGCCAAGATCCATCCACTCAAGCCTTCAGGACTCTCGCTCATGGTAAACTTTGTACAACACATCAGATGAAAAAAAAACACACACAAAAAAAACATTTTGTTTCACCTGACAATCTCTTGTGTACTGGC
Source organism: Parasudis fraserbrunneri (assembly GCA_900302295.1). NCBI lineage: Eukaryota > Metazoa > Chordata > Actinopteri > Aulopiformes > Chlorophthalmidae > Parasudis > Parasudis fraserbrunneri. Next base: position 34,976 of record OMKL01154782.1, on the reverse strand, counting down.
ACAACAAGGGATGAAAAGGAATTATTTTCCAGCGGGAGGCAATTACCCTGGAATGTATGGGAGAAATAAATTAATAAATTAAATGAAAACAATATGACAATGACCTGTATATAATACAAAGTAATAAATGTAGATTTCATCATTCTTCCTGTTAAACCATTTTAGTGACATTTTAGCAACTCAAGCCTTGAAATCATAAGCATGATGAGAATATCAGCATACAGTAGCATATGTAAGATCCCTGCTCACCGTAAAACGAACAATTAGGAGCAGGCCTCTAATTAAGCATAGAGATCAAGCACATTCATTTCCCCCTTAAGGATACTTTCCAATGGGCCTTTGATCAATGGTTTGCCCAAGGAGTAAACCACATTACAAGAGATTTCCTCTGGCTAAACAAGAGTTTGCCTCTGTTAAGGATTCCAAGTTGCAAAATGAAAGCTGTGTTTTGCATGAACTAAAAACTGACACAGACAGAAAAACACAACAAATATTTTCTGCAAATTTTTTTTTTAATAATAATAATCCAGGAAAATCAATGCTTTTTGAATCATCAATACAAGAAAAGATGACAACCAAAAAAACACTTGTTTTTGAGTCAAAAAAACAAAACAAAACACAAAAACAAATCCGGTGCACAATTTTATACAAGGTGCTTGGGTTCTATGCAATTGCTGTCTTTCAGTTTCTCTTCTCCCCCCACTATACAAAGCGATGCAAATGAAGCCGGGGCTCTGGAATTGTAAAAATTTTATTTATGCCCACCTACTGTGTTTCACTTGTTTAATCATTCCATTCTTTTTCTTCTGTGATGTGTGTGCTCTTGTTCTTGGGAATATGCAAACTTTATCAGGGGCTGCATCTCAGCTTTCATGTCAGACCTGGGCTCCTCGACTGAGAGAGAGAAAAAGAGAGAGAGAGAGAGACAGAGAGAGAGAGATGGAAGAGTCAGGTACATTTAGAGGCAGCCTGAGGGTGTGAGTCAGGGAGGTGACGCCCGTGTCTGCTAATGCTCTCTGACACTCTCCTGATGCCAGCCCTTCATTATAAATATTTTTAAAGGGGTTCCGACCTTCCGCGGGCCCTGTTCGGGACAGGAGTGCTGCTACACCAGAGGAAGCTTTGATATCGGCTCCTCAATAGGCTCGGGCTTGTCATAATGACAGCATTACTTGACAGCTCCTCTTCATTCGCCTCTTGTCTTCTTTTGTGGGAAGTTTCGCAACAATTAGCATAAATATTTCATCTCTTTCCTCCGTGCCGCGTCCCCGGTGCTGCAGCGGAGGGAGGGAGATGGGATCCGGTTGAACGTTTTGGAGCCGTCCCGGAGATGTCACGGAGCACAGTCGGAAAAACGACGAACCTTTGTAAAGAGTACTTTTATCCCCATTAACATACAAAGACAAACCAAGAGAGGCAAACAGCTAAACATGTACCCTTTGTGAAATCTTTTATTGAACATATTTGGGAGCGATGTGAATACAGTTTGATTATGGTGAGGCCCCATGAATGTTGGGCTATGGTATGCAAATCCTGACACTGTATTCATGAGAAATACTTGTACACATCATTTATTTCACACCAACTTATTTACACTCCAGATGGAAGGCCGTGAACTCCTAGTTTATGGAGGGAATCGTCTCTCCAGACAGTATCTCCTGATTATGTTTGGCTGGAAGTTTGACAAGTGAGAAAAAGTCAAGAAACTTTCAGGTAAGTAGCTCAGAAGCACCACTTACTCTCCTATATTATTTTGGTTACTTTTTTTGTCTCATTGACCCAAGTTATTTAACTCTCGACTCACTCTTGAAATAATGAAGGTATATGACTGAAAGGAAAGCTTATGCTGTGCCAATTAATCTCTGTCTGCTTGTGCCTACAGCAACTAAGCAGCAAAACTAAATATATAACTTACATCTGATTTCAAAGGAGTTATAAACCCTCACTGGCTTCAGCTCCTACCATGGAAGACTTTACTTAAGGATAGGAAGCACATCATTAAAATTAAAGGAATGAAGGAAGCAAAAAATGTCTTTATGCCCGCGGCTACTCTGCAGCACTTCAAAACACACTGCACGGCCAAACTGAATCCACTGCTTGAATCTTGCACTTGTCTTTTGGTATTTGATGTTGTTTTTAGGGTCTGAGTTGATTAACTCCCCCATCAAATGATACAGTATCCCAATGCATGAACAGAGACTGAGGCAAAAACACATAAGAAAACGTACAGACATGTGGTTTATAGTGAGTACTTCGACCCCTAAACCAAAGTTTTTCGCTGTAAGAAAATATAACAGGTAAAATTTATGATAAAATTGCATGACATATGTTGCTAGTATAACATAACTTTAAAGCTGATTTGACTGCTTTTGAATTGAGGCCCATGTAGACATTCAATAAGAACATAATTTAATGGTTGAGTCTAAATGGTCCATCACTTTGCTGGACCAGCAAAATGAAATTACATTCGTAATTAACGTAATTTGTATGTGGTTGAGTCTACATCACTGGCACCGGATTGTACCATGAAGTGGGGGGGGCACAAAGGGAAAATCAAAAACCAGGGTTTTACACCGTGAAACTGTATATCAAATGTTTTAAATCAATCTGAAACATTTGAATTACTCATGAACTGTTAATTTATTTCAACGTTTTTGGATGATGAGCAAACAGCATTTCATATCTCTCATCAGTCAGACAGCCAAGCAAACTGGCCAGCATCATCTTGACTAGATATTTCAAACATTTCAAAAAAGCATTATTTAACAAAAGCTGACCTATTTAACAAATTATGACCACTTAATAATCGTTTCATACAGGCTAAAACACTGTTAGTGGCACATATAAATCATAAATGTACGTTACGACTTTGCTGCAGTCTCACTCTCCCCACCACCCCAGTCCTCATTTCAAAAGCAATTAACGCAACATGTACTCAGGGATGACACAACCTATGTTACTTTCACAAATCTCTTCTTACAACCAAGTTCATCAGGAACTGTGCTTGTGTTCCAGTTAAAGGGATAGTTATGATTTTTGGACATTAAGTTGTATGAAATAATTGCCAGTAGCGTAGTCGAAGCAAAGTTATTAGCTTACTTACTCACTCCCATGGTCAGAGTTCTGGCTGGGTTCTGAGCGAACAGGGAAGCTTTAGACGGGCAGCAAAGTGGGGTCACCACACCACACCACAACATGCAGGCAAAGGGTTACCCAAAGGGGTCCTCCAGAATTGTGAAACAGCTGTTAGGCCGCATAGTAATACACCTGCTTTTTTCAAGGAATAGTGCAGGAGGATAATGATTTTGTGTTAGAAATATGTGACCCTTTAGCCTGCATGTTGTGGTGTGGATTAACACTGTTTGGTTTCAAGACCCAGTTTGCTTTCCGGTTCGCTCGGACCCCGGCCAGAACTCCAACCACTTGACTTGGTAAGTAAGCTAATAGCTTTGCATCCACTACATTACACTGGCAAGTATTTCATACAACATAATGTCCAAAAATCTGAACTATCCCTTTAACTAACGGTCTGTGTGTGTCCTCAAACATACACAGAGGGACCTTGGCATGTTCAGGCTAATTATACCACTGAACCTTGGATGTGTAGGGAGCCTAGGGTATCCCTCACCAGATGTAGCATGTAATTACCTGAATTGCTCTTTTTTCCCCACCTCCTCCTCACTCTGTTTTCCCTTCTTCTTTCCCTCCCTCATTGCAAAAGCCCACATCAACAGAGAATAGTTAAATAAAGGGGAGTAATGGACAACCTTGTCAGACTCTCCCAGAAGAGCGTGGGACATTGGAGGGGTTACCATTAGTGGTCGTTCCCACAGGTCCCTCATGGATAATGGAACAAGGTGTTCCCATTAATGGCAAACAAAGTGACTGCAGCGGCCTCTGAAGATGACACAAACCCTTTGTCTAAGCAGAATAATGCAGAATAATATTAAAAAAAAGAGCGGTGGCGTGTATGTGGAGCCTGGTCCTGGGTGCGTCCTGGTGTAACTTGGAGGCATGTTGGACAAACCCTGTGTCATCACGCTGTCACTTCAAACCAGGCTGTATAATGTTATTCACTGGCTGGCTTATGTGAGGCCAAACCCTCTTTCTTTCATCTGCCTTGTTATGTTCAAGGCACTGGTATTAGCATGCTACTTCTTTTCCACCTCACACTCTAAAAACAGCTGTCACCCTCACAGCGTGTATCCTAAAAAAAGAATAATAAAAAGAACACTCAAAAAACACCAAATAGTGATTGTTATTCAATAAAGACTATCCTCATGAAGCAGGAATGGTAAACTTTTTTCCCCCATGGAATGGCAAAAATAACAAATATGATAATAACTGAGTATTTAAATATTTTTACATAAGCCTAGAAATATGTAATATTAAAATGTTAAACTTGAATATGTTTCTGAATCAAAATCAACAAACAAAATTGCCACATTTCACAATAACTCTCATCTACTTTGCATCGGGCTGAAAATCCAACTCCATCATCTGACCTCAAAATAAAGCTATCACTTAAATGAATGCTGACTTCAGTGGGCTGTGTCCACCCTCTCTGCTCTATTTGTGGTATACATCTAAGAGATATACTCAATGTAACACCCCCATCCCTCCCTCCAACCCACCCGCCATGTCTTCCAGTGACCAGAGATGCCCTAAGGCACAGGACCAGTGGGACACATGACCACAGGGGAAACACAGGCGTTGAGCCCTACCCAGTCAGTTAGACAGTCAAGCTGGCTGACTGCTTTGTTAAGGCTCTATCCTACCTAGCAGCAATCCCAGACAGGTCCCCAGCCACATCCAGCAGCTTAATGCTTTTATCAATCTTCACTGGCCCATCTCTTCCTATTTCCACTGGAGTCACGTTGAGGGACCCATCCAGACTCTTTATAGGCAGAGCCAAGCTCAATGAGTTATTATTACATGCTGAGAATATGCAAATTGAACCACCTCAATGGTGTGTGTTTTTTGATGGAAGAATACAAATCACTTGAGACATGACACTTTTTTAATTTTGCTGATGAATGTAATGCTTCAGAAAAAGGAAGGATTGATGACAGGGCATAATGAACTCTTTACCACGGGGAGACGGGCCGCGCTGGAAGGTTTTCATTGCACCTTTGTGTGTACACCATCCACAAATCTATCCTCCATCCAGCTCATCATTGAATCTTAGTGCAGTATGGGATCTTAACAACTTTGGCACGGCAGCGCCATCCACAGAAATAGTGTGCATTAGGCTACAATAAACCATTTTTCTTAAGCATTAACCAGGCCTATATAAAGTCAATTATCTTCAGGATTTTTGACATTGGTTATAGAAGATTCTTTAAAAAAAGTTATAATAGAACAAGCTTGAACTGCTGGCATGGCATCAACAGTGGCGGCGGTGGTGCAGTGCATGTGTATTTGTGTGTGTGCGCACATGTATTTGCGTGCGTGTATTTGTGTGTGCATTTCTCGGGTGTGTGTGTGTGCGCGCGCGCGCCCCCCCCACCACCACCACCACCACCTTTATATTTCCTGCTGGAGCTTGGTAAGCACTGGGCTACAGAGAGTAATGGCCTCCATTCATTATTAGCCCAGTTGATTTTCATTTACTCTTGGCTCCAACAATTAAACGGAGCAGCTGCGGAGGTGATGAAGGGACTGGGACACACAGAGGTCAGCCACCAGTTTAAGTGATGAATTAAATACTATTATCAACGCTGAACTCTTTGGCCTGAACCACCCTCCCCTCTCCTCCCACTCCTCTCCCTCTGCCCCTTTACAGATGTAAATACACCAAAATAGGCCCGTGATATCTGGTAATGCCTCTCCTGGAGGAGATAGTACTGCACTTCAGGGTCATACTTTAGACATATGCCCATTCCCAGTACACCACCACAGAAAATAAAAGGGCAGATTATTTTGAGAAAAAAAATAAATAATCCAACCTCCTGGCTGAGGTTGATTGTTCACTTACAATCAGAAAACAACTGACTTCTCAAGATTCTAAAGTCTTGATCTAAAACTTAGTTTGACATCAGCAACTTGGGGCTCTTATTTGAACCCCACGACACCATTAGGCAAACAATCTTGGTGACATTTTTGGGTAAGAACCCTGGTATATCTAGCCAAACTTGTGCAGGAGACAGTGCAGATAACAAACTCAGTCTGCCTCACCCCACCCCAGAACAAAACACATATTGGTATTAGAGAGCAAACTAATGTATTAGCGTACAGTTCATCTGAGCTCAGAGAGATGCCTCTGCACAATTAGTCATCCACTGAGTGACAAACACAATTACACCCAAGCACTAATAGAGTGGAGGGGCAAAAACGCCTGACCTCCGCATCTTGGGTCCATTTAAATGTTTGATGTCTCATTGAATTAGTATCACAGTGTGAAAGACAAAGCTGCAGCTAATGGAAATGAGCCTCGACATGCAATACTGCTGATTGGGCCTGATATAATTAGAATAATATTGCGTCCAGTGTTAATAACAAGGAGAGGAAATAAATAACGGGGAAGATAACTTAATAGCCGCCCGTGTTAAAATGGTCTCCGTTTAAATATGCTAAGCCCAGCGCTTTCTGTTTACTCATGGGCCACTGATCATTTGAATATTGATGTCACAGGGCTGGTGGTGCTGAAAGATCCTCCTCTCTCAGCTCAAAGGCAGGGTGCTTTTTAATCTTAATTATTCTTCTTGATAAATACATAAGGATGGCAGAAATGACTTTTTTTTCTCCATCAACAGATACCTTGTTACTGTATATTAATTAACTTTTCTGCTAAACGAATAGACTGGATTGTGAACAAAACAGTGATTAGGGAAAAGTGTGGAAACCACATACCAACTTTTTATTGAAAATATGTGAATTTCTTCCGAGCACACGGTACAGTAACAGGGTATATCTCTCTGCAACATTTCATTCTTGTCTTGCTTTGTGTACTTTTGAGTAAAATGATACACAATAGACAATGTGTATCAGTCAAATAGCCTTGATACTAGAGTCAACAGAGCATATGAGCCCAGTAGTCATGTAATGTAATTTCCTGTAGCAATTCCCCAGACCGTACTAGTACAACTGTTCTGAAATCGAACCGGTGATTTGCACCACAACAACAACCCACCAACTTTATCTCAGGGTGTGAAGATAGGTGCTAGTGACACTGGGGTGATTGATACACAAACTGGTACAAACGGGGTAAAAAAATAATAATAATAAAAAAAAAAAAATTAAAATAAAAAAAAACTCCTACAGTACAAGTGTGAGCATTCATCCTACTTCAAATATTATATGATGGCATCAGGACTAATGGAATGTCAGGCATGGATCTATGGCTTGTAAGGGTGCCGATCATCAGTCTGCTGAATGTACAAGGTCTGTTGCCGCGTCTACCTGCCCCAAAGCTTCCATCATTCTAAATCTATCTTCCATTTCCCTGATCTAATATACATCTGAATCAATCAACAGCGTGCATTCTGATCACTGCATAATGCATGTGGATTATGAAGAGTGAAGGTTGATGCACAACAATGGGGCAACTCAGAGGCAGAGATGATATAACACTGACGGTAGTTATATACATAGATAAGAAGCGGTGCAGTGAAATAATGTAACTCTGATTTCAAATAATCACTGTCAGGAATTAATCAGGACCTTGAGTGAGAGCGGAGCTGGAGACGGTACGCCTGGTGTGTGACTTTATTTCAGTTATTAAAATTCTGCTTCCTGAATACATTTGGCGCACACAGAGATCTTGAATTGTTCCACTGCGCCTTCCTATTGCATACATTAACCTGTCCCTCCTCTGATCATCTTTAATGTGCAATGCGGAGGACCTGTTAGGATTAAAGCACAGCTCATCACACACCACACACCCTCTTACATGTGACCCACTGCCTCAGTGCGTGTGTGCATGCAGAGAGCACCATTTCCCATCTAACAAGTTAGAGAGGGGGACAAATCTGTCTACAACATGGCACGCTTGGAATACTTTCAACTGCCATTTGCATTGTAAAACACTGCATGCCATATGAAAACAGACACCATTTTCCTTCCCAAGAACTACAAGGGAATAGGAGATTAAAGAGATAAAACTTTGCTTTTATGTCTTAAGCAGTTTGCTAATTAGCCAGTGTTGAAGTAAAGGAGCTGTGGGGATGGAATACATTTTGGGATGAGGGAGAGATAATGGAGATGGAATAAAAATAGGAATGAAAACAAGATGACAATGACCCCCTGGGGAGAGGAGGTCTCTTCATTATGTGTCATTGGAAATGATGCAAGTAGCTGGTACAGCAGGGCATTACAGCCTCCTTGCATTGCATCCTCCTTGGCTGCTTTCCATATAGATGTGCTGTTAGTGTGGAAGTCAGTAGTTGGAAGCCAGGCCTCTTGATAACACACCACACTCCACTATAATAGAGGAGCGCATGTATAATTTATAGACCTGCACGTCCCCCAAGTTAATTTTGCCCCCAGCAGTGTTTATTTCTGCTTTGTACTTTGTTTAAAGCCAGTTGTTGACAACTCTTGAGCATGTCAAACTATCACCGCTAATAATTGCTTAAGGAGCTGGAACTTTCGCAAATGTTGGTTCCAGCACAAAACACATGCTCCTCTCCCTCTCCTGAAAGTCTTTCAGATGAATTTTTGATTTCTCCGCCTGACTCTTAACAAAGATTCCCTCTGTAATTCAAAGCAATAGCTCTAAGTGAAAGAATAAAAAAGAATAATGTAGCACGCTCTTGCGAGAGCAGCAGCAGCTTTCTGTTTTCATGTTCGGTGGGAAAAATTGTCAAGTGCTGCTCTTTTCTTTGGCTCCTTCTTTCTTTTTTGATTAGTTGAGATTCTTTTCTGTCGTTTTTTTTTTTCTTCTTTTTTTTGTTCTTGACCCAAGAATCCTAAAGAAGCTTCTAGTCGAGTTTGAATATGTTCTGCTCAAGAAGATGAAGTGGTACAAGTATGGCCTCAGGCAGTATACCTATATCTTTGGGTCAATGCCATTTCTCCTCACATCGTGACTACGCCACTCAACTGGAGCTGCCAGTTGATTAATCCCAATTAGATGGGCTGTCACTTTCCTCCAGTGAGGGAGGCACAGCACCGCGGTGTCCCCTGCTTCCCACTATAGCAGCTAGATCGGACGTGAACTGAAGGAGTCTAAAGCGATCACTGTGGAGAACAGAGAGGCAGTGTGAGTGGGTGGGAGGAAAGAGGATCTTTCCACATCTCTCTCTCTCTCTCTCTCTCTCTCTCTCTACCCCCCTCTTTCTTCAGAGAGACAGTGAGGAATAATGAGTTGGATGCCAGTCACAGAGAAACTTCTCCTCGGGGCTTAAGTCCTTCGACAGACAGTCTATCAGAGCTCCTCAGAACACAATACAAGCTGCTGTCGGGCCACAGCCTCATATCTACACATTTTGGTGATTTTAACATTTTTACTTGAATTGAACGTTTATATGACTCACGTTGTCGAGAAGAAGTTTCATCACCCTAGGGCCCATGAAACCTACTGAAAACCCAGTGTATATCTTACAAAAACACATGGGTGCTGAATCTGAAAATGAGCTTGTTTGTCTTCGTTTTTTGATGAGTTGACCCTTTTGGAGGTACGAGGTTTTTGTCCAAAACAGTATGCAAAAGATTCTGCAGAGCAGGAACTCCTTTCGTCTGTCACTCCTCACAATGCATTAACGAAATACATAAAAATTACAGCACATGAGACACTCCGGCGTGTTCGTCTTTGCTTGAGTAAATGTGTAGAATCACGCACCGTTTATGAGGCGTAGTTCTTCCTTCTTGAGGACATGCATATTTTCTAGTGGATCAAATTACTTTTTCAACACCTTGTTGTTCACCTCAGAGAGTATGGATGCGGTAGCTGTCTCCCAAAACACCTTTTAACCTCAGAGTGTGCCAACATTAAATGGATCCTTGTGTCTTTAAGGAGGAGGATGTTGTTGCTGAGTGTTTATTTGTTCTGCCGTCTCTCAGATAGTGTACTCGTAATGAACAAACTGTAAAAAAAAAAAAAGTAACTGGTAGCGGTGGCAGGGTTAGCTTTAATGTTCCTCTTTCCTTAGGGTGTAAACAACAGTGTTTGGCTCTCATACACAAGTTGTCAGAGTCTTTATATTACAGGCCATTAAATATTCATGCAACATTCCTTTGTGAGTGAAGTGTCAATAGGGTATTTGCCTTTTAACAATGATACCGCAAATATTTAAAGCTATAGCTGGAAAATGGTTTATGAAACATGAAAACATGCTCTCTTTCAATGAGATGTAGCGACGGGTTTGGCGATGATTTCCTGTGTGTTGAGCAAAGTTATGTTGAAAGTAACAGAAAACATTTGATGATGGAATGATGAAATATCATTACCGTATGTCATGCATTTGTTTATGATTCCATCATATTACAATCTGTAAAACTCAATGTTGAGTACAAGGTGGCTGCCATTGTCTTTTTGTCTGTAGGGACACATTGAGTGTGTTCACAAGCACGCAGTATTCAGGAGACATATCCCAGTTAGGGTCTTAGACAGAATAAAGGGTCATTCATCCTCATATCCTGATCACCATCATTCATGATTAAACAGAACAACATTGTGTGTATTATCACGGAAGCAAAACTTACACAGAACCTAAATCCCAACAGTAAACGGGGTGGGGCGTTTACATACCTTGGTGTCCTGTCTAAAATTGGCATATCCCAGGGATGGTTTTAGGGTTTTCCATAACTGGGGCTTGATCACATCCAGGCTACTGTAAAGGCTGACATGGTGTTTACACTCACCAACTCAAATACCGCATACTCGAGGACCACGAAAAATATGGGAATATTAATGTGCATGTAAACACCCTCGTTAAGGTTAGTCACAGAACTAGAATTGGAATTGTCCAAATCGACTCTACTTCTAATTCTGTGAGAAGACGTATAGACCTTCGGGTGGAGTTGAATAATTCAAACAGAACAACTAACTATGAAGCACGCTATTTCACCCCAAGTCTGCCTAAGTGGAGTGTTCCGTCGACTGTATGGTTGTGAACAAACAGCACTTTAGCAAATTAGGGCAGACTCCGGGAACCCACGGCTGATGAATCCGTGACAGCGAGATCCAATTTGGCCGTGTGGACCTCAGTTATGGGAGCCATCATCAGATTAATACCTCCACTCTGGACCAGTGCAGCGATTTAGCAGTGGGTTAATTAAACATTTACATATAGATGCCCAGCTATCTATTGTACCGGGAGGTAATTTATACCATCAATATGCACTTTAATCCCAAACTACAGGAGGGGCATATGTTTGCATGCTACATGCTAATTGGCACCATGCTGGCTCGGCTCGTGGTGCCGGTGTTTTGGTGCACTGAGAGAGAAAAAGAAGTGGGAGAGAGGGAGAGAGAGAGAGTACTTACTGTAAACAGTGCTACAGTCTAGCTACAACTTAGCTGCAGCAGGTAGAGATGGCCTTTTTCTCCAGAAGTTATGGAAGATAGCAGCTGTCTCCCGAAAACCGTATTGTTTTATCACTTTTTTTTTATCACTTTTTCAGATTGCTGTTTGTTGTCAAATGGGACTGTCTTCAGTTCAGTCCTTGATAATATTCCCATGTCCTCCCCGAAGACTTTAGTTCTAAGTTTACAAACTAGGAAAGGAGGGGTTTCAGACACTTTGGAGTTCTGTAGGCTAGTTCTGTATCTCAGTATCCACCAGAACACTTTTTTGCCCCCCCAACCTCCACCTCTTTGCTTCATGTTGGTTTAATTTGGTTTATTTGGATTTAGCTATTTTGTGGCTTTTCTGGGAGAGCAATACTTCATGTAATAATATAACACTTTGTTCCCATTGGTGCAAAACAATGAACGTACACTTTCCATTAAGCTGTCATCTTTGGTTCATGTTCAAATCAAGTCTGCTTATGTAATGGCTAACTGACGAGGTCTAATGTACAGTAGACCACATTTCTTTTTACATTTTTGTCTACACGTTGGACATCCACATAACATGTTTAATTAACAATGTCTAATGATAAGAGGGTCTTCTTGACACTGAAGAATACCATCGTCCCTTCCTGATGGAGATGCACGACTGCATTACTCTCAGAAGCATGAGGCTGTTAATTGTTGTAGATTTTGTGGCATCATGGACCATTTTCAGAGACAATCATTCACAGTCATATCACACAAATCAACGATCTGGCTAATTAATGTTGTGTAGTCACAAGTGGTTTTGCAATCACAGTTTTTCCACGTTAAAATGTAACTTAAAAAAAACGTCTTTTTTTTTAATGTTGCTGTATTTTCAGTTAGGAATAAATAATATTAGCGAATGTAAGAATAAAATCACAGGGAGACCGGCAATCTGTCTATGGACTGTTTATACTCTAACTGTTAGAGACCGTCTTTCCAGCAAACCAACGCTACCAGTATCCCGCGGTAATGTATGCCAGTAACGCTGGGAGTCACTTCCTCAACGTGTTAACTTGTATATTTCAGGTAGAAACGTTATGGGTAGGAACAGGTGGGGCTGAATGCCTATTAGACAAATTTGCAGAATTAATAACTCCCCCCCCTCCCCTCCCCCCTCGTGTTTGAAGCAGGGCATTTAGAGCAGCGTGTCTCATTATGCTTCTGAGAGCAGCCCTCCGTATGGATGTTGAGCTTTCAGCTGGGACCCTAGAGCACCCGCAGGGGGAAGATTACTTCTGTGTGTCTCCTTACCCAGCCTGTGTGGAACCAGGCACTCCTGTTTCCGTGCCAACTGCCTGAGCCCTGGGTGAGATTTAGACTCTCAGCAAACACAAAAGGGGCCCCTATTGTGTCTCAACAGCAGCGTCAGTCCCTCTAACATGTGGCTATGGTAAACAACATATTCAAGCCCACAACAATTTGGGTCCCGGGTGACCGAAATTATTTATGAAATCAAACACAATTTTGGCTGTTTACCATGTAGGCCACGTATTAGCGAGTAATTACAATGTTAAACATCTGATATCTACGGTGTGAGATCTGAACTATTAGCTAGTAATTACAATGTTAAACATCTGATATCTACGGTGTGAGATCTGAACTATTAGCTAGTAATTACAGTGTTAAACATCTGATATCTACGGTGTGAGATCTAAACTATTAGCTAGTAATTACAATGTTAAACATCTGATATCTACGGTGTGAGATCTGAACTATTAGCTAGTAATTACAGTGTTAAACATCTGATATCTACGGTGTGAGATCTGAACTATTAGCTAGTAATTACAGTGTTAAACATCTGATATGTACGGTGTGAGATCTGAACTATTAGCTAGTAATTACAGTGTTAAACATCTGATATGTACGGTGTGAGATCTGAACTATTAGCTAGTAATTACAGTGTTAAACATCTGATATCTACGGTGTGAGATCTAAACTATTAGCTAGTAATTACAATGTTAAACATCTGATATCTACGGTGTGAGATCTGAACTATTAGCGAGTAATTACAATGTTAAACATCTGATATCTACGGTGTGAGATCTAAACTACGTTGGCTTTTCATGCAAGCATATTATGTGAGCACATACAGTCTTAGAAATTAGAAGTTGCGTTATCCAGTCATTGTGTATTTTGTCTTTAGTTGTACGATATAAAGTATAAAATATAGAAAATGTTTAAAAATGACCCCCAAAAAAAAGTACAGGCCTACTAGATGAATGAATACAATTCAATTCAATTTCTGGAGGTTAAGGTTTCTGTTTCACTTGGTGTGTGTGTGTGTGTGGGGAGGGGGTATTGCGTGCGTGCACATGTGTGTGTGTGTGTGTGTGTGTGTATGTACACAGTGGTGATAAAGGGTGCTTCTGACAATGAAGATTAATAGGATTTAAAGACCCACCATGCACTCTATTTGTCCTTTCATAGTCTGCTGAGTGTATGAGTCCCTTGGGGAAGTGTTAGGAAACATTATGACAAAGGAAAACAATAGATCCCAGCTACCGGCTCCTCCACCGGGACCCCAAACAAATAAAAACATCTTCCCTATCAACAGCATAAACCACATTTCAAAGCCCCATATCCTCCCGTGAGCATCTGCGTTGTGTTTAAATCACAGTCGAAAATTCCTAATCTAAACACATGTATACAGACAGACTGTACTATATGTGAAAGACTGTGTGTGTGTGTGGGGGGGGGGGGTGCACAATAAAATGGTGTGATCACTTTTTAAAGGTAATGGCTTGTGTTTTCTGTAAACATCATCAGTGCTCAGCGTTTGTGTTCCATAAAGAAGGGGGAAAGTGCCGTGTGAGCGTTGGTTAACACAGCAGAGTCCCACTCCCCAAGTTTCCTTTCATAAACAAGCTCAGTGAAACACACTGCTTGAGTAGGTGCTTGGTGTAATTTATGGCATCCAATAGGTATTTAATGTAGCATGTTATGGTACTTTGGCTTTTATTACTTGACTTAATTGCTTTTTTGTCCTTTGTTTTCTTTACAAAGCAGTCACCAGGCAGGACTGTGTCTCAGTATCAATAGCAGCTCCATGAGGAAATGAGTGTTACTTTGAACTCGATGTTATATGTTGTTATACTGTATGTAAATTGTCTATATTTGCTCATTGCTATAGTCAGTCTCATCAAGCAAAATGGGTTAATTGTCACAGGGTGAATTGTGATTCATGAAAATGTACAAAGCAAAAATGTCTACCATGTTGCAAATAAATAAACAGACAAATAAATAAATACATAAATAATCACAAACTATACAACAAGCTTGATATTCACAGTATGGGCAGGACCTCCATCTCATCTCTGAGTTCATGGTCAGCTCCATCTGGAGAAGACAATGTTTTACAACTCACGGTCGTGAGGCCACCGCGCAAAACCTCAACACCAAATTAGCTCAAACTGTGTACTCTATTAATCAGCCGCGGGAAGATAAATATGGCATGTTGAATAAATGAAATGGTACTTAGCCCTGGGAGACTCTGTGCCATTGAAGTGAATAGGCCTGGAGGGGATGGACGGCACAGGGCCACCTGTCACTCCCCTAAGCCTCTTGGCCCCTTTTCACAGTGGGTCAGAGCCCCCCGACGATCAGCTCATCACACAATGGCAGAACGGTGGGCACTAAGCCTTTAAGGAGTGGACTGTACACTGAGAGAAGTCACACTGCTAAAATGCTAATTTTCAAATGACGAGAACATTTTTCTGCTGCTTTCAAGCTACGGCTATCGTGATATATTATGCTGACCTGTGTTGATATTTTATACAATATTTTATATATTATCATAACAAAACATCTCATGTCATGTGATTTCATTTAATGTCATTTTGAATCCAGCCTTGCAAATTGTTGTCTCTTGAATATTTTGTAATAGGAACTATAGCAATACTTTTTATAGTGTACTCAGACATCCCATGATATTCCATTTGAAGCCTCTTCTCATAGCTTCATTAGCTATTAGTGTATAACATCACTACAGTACTTAGACAGGGGTTTTATTCCACTGGGATGCTTTTTTCTTTCTTTCTTTCTTTCTTTCTTTCTTTCTTTCTTTCTTTCTTTCTTTCTTTTTCTCTTAGTCAGGTTAAAGGAGGAACAATGGAGGGTGGAGAGGGGGGGGGCGAGGGGAGTTGGAGAGAGGGAGGCAGA
>OMKL01154782.1:0-11200 GCA_900302295.1 Parasudis fraserbrunneri | reverse complement strand
ACCCTTCCCTCCCCCCTCCCATTCTACACCGATAGGATGCAGGTGTTTAGATGACAATCAAAAGGGAAGAGAACGAAAGAAGGAGAATTGTCGCTACCGTTTTCAATTCCGATACACTGTATTGAACATAAATCTTTTTGAATTTTCGATTCTGTATTGAGATCGCTATACCCCTAGTAACCAAGCCCGAATCATCCAGCTTCTTTGTAATAAACATTCAAGCTGATTTGACAATGCATTGTGCCTGTACATTTTCCCAGAGGCATTCTGAATATTACAAATGCCAGACATCAGTGAACAATCGTTATTCCTCAGAAGAGTCCACACTTCCCCTAAGGGCAGAAGTTTGACATTTTTAACCATTGGTTTTAGACATATCAGTCGTATGGATGGCAATGTATGGTAGCATTGCAGGACATTGCATTGAGTTCTGCGGCATTGTTGTTATTGTTGTTGTGGGCCGCATTTCTGGTTGTTGTTTACCTCATAAACACTACAGTATTCCCTGCTGTTTTGACAGGCCAGTGTTATTTGTGACTTATTGATGACTGATACGCTTCTTTTTCTTCTTCGTCTTCGTCTTCGTCTTTCACAGCATTTCATCATCCGATGAATTCATTCATCAACGTACATAACCCACGCGCTTGGCTGGCGAGGAACACTCTGTGCATTGGTCTGTCATCATCCCCATGTCTTGGTCTTTCCCACCCCGCTGTGGGTGTGTCGCTCCCAGTGATCGCTCGCTGGCTGGCATCTCCACGGAGTTGCCTTTATGGTAAGTAGGCTCACTAATTAGCCAGCGTTTTGCGTGGGCTCCTGGACACCTCTGTGTCACACCTCCTCTCTAAAGTTTCTAATTAATGAACACAAAATGGAGGGAGTATAGCACATGATTAATTACAGCTAAACACTGGTACCTGAATGAAGGGGTGACAAAAGACAGAGCACAATTGGCATTTGGTCCGGTGAACCGTTGACGGTATTTTCCCATCATGTACGTCAGATTTCACCCAAGTGAAACTACAACATGACATCACAGTCTGTTCGTTCTGTCTTGTTGTCAAATGTACAGCAGCCATCAGTGTCCTTGGTAAGCCTGTTTCTTTCATGTACCAAGTGATTTGTGCACACACTCCAGGGCATAAAACAAAGTAATCTCAGAGGAACTTACATCTGTTTGTTATTGTTTCTTAGTAACACACCATCTGAATTAGGCTAATTACTTTCCTTTTATAGAGGAACATAGGTTATGGTGGAGCTCCCCAAATAAGTTGTACATCTTTCAGTGGGGAGTGGTGGTAGGGGGGAGGGGGCACCCTTTTGGACTTGCAGATGACATCAGAAAGATGCTGTTTCCACCTGAGACTGTTCTCACACCAGGGATTCTTAGCAGCGGCATAAGCTTACACTTACTTGAAAACAGCCACAGGGAAGGTAAATGACTTAACATAAATGAGTCCACCAGGGAATGTGTGGTTTTTGGAGCTCAGTGCCACCAGAAGCAAGGATAAACAGACTCAAAGACTGAATGTGGGAATAAATAAAGCTCCCAATGACATCTGTGTTTGTAATCTAACCAAAACACAACAACACTTAATTACTTCATCCATTTAGTGATATTTTACCAATTCAAATAGATTGAGTTGCTGGAGTGAAACTGCTCAAGTGTTATGGAGGAATTGTCCTGTATAGAGATGTTTTCTCACCACTGCCATGCTAATCTTCCCACTGTTGTCAAAGCATTACTGTTAAACTTATTAGCACCATTGGGTGAGGATCTCGTCGGTGAGTGCAACAAAGAGACTGCATAAGCAATTACAGTGGTGATTAACCAAATGTTTTGTTACAAGTTGGGCATCATCAACCATCAAAGCCAGCTTAGTTATAGGGAAGCAGTAATACACCAGTTAGCTTAGAGCTAATTAACCTCGAATAGTGTTTGCACACAACATAACAAAGAACATACAAATGAAACAAAAGAACAAAGTGGGTGAGGCAGGACAAGGGATAATCAAAGCAAGGATCTCACTGTTCTGGAGGATTAGTGTCAAATCCCAAAAGCTGGTAAGTAGATCAAAAAGTACATCAACATCAATACGGGAAAGAAGTTTATATATTTTCCCATTAAACAGGCTATTAAAATAGTCATTTCCAAAATGTCTGTCTCTAATCATAATTGTCATATTTTCTCTTTCCTTGAAAATAGAGTACGTTCTTTCTTTAATGGGTTTTAAGGTTGTGAGCGTCAGTGAAACGCCACAGGCTTAGTTGTATTAAGAGTTGTATTATCAGCCACATCCCTCCCTTGATACCATCTGTTTTCAGTAACTATTCAATTGAAATTACTACCCTCTTTTCTCCTCGGGTGTTTGGACTGACCCAACATTGGCCAGATGGGGAAGAGCTTGTTCCTGTCACAACTCCCAAAACCTCCCCGGGGTAAAATGGTATAGGCCAGCTGGAGTGCCACAAGGTGCAATCCAAGGTCCCCATTCGTTTTTTTTGCAACGAGACCTAATGACATCTCATCAATCTGTAGATCTTCCTCAAAGCACTGTGATACTTTTTGCCACCTCTGGTTCCTAAAGTACCTTTGAAGTGCCGTACAAGTGTTAGTTTATGGTTGTTTGGGGGGGAGATAAGATTCCTGGACAGGTGATAAATTAACTTGTCACACCACAGCTACAGGGGAAATAGTGAGGCAATAAAATCCATAGAACCTGTTACCACATTAACACATTTTGCAAATAGGAGTGAAGATCTTTAAAACCCAAACAACTAAGTGTCAAGAAAGCTAAATAGCTCCATTAAGGCAAGGTGTTGATTTTAAACTAGAATACACTTTTATCAGATGTTCTTCAGCAAAGCAGGCGCTGGTAGAAAACATTTTTAAGAATTCTATGACACCTTGGAATGCAAAAATATAATTTAATCTATCTTGACCACAGCTATTTAATATGTAGTCAATTACATATGTGGTATAATCATAATTATCTCATGAACCTTTATTAAATGTTACATTAATTCGTTTTGTTATTATTATTACATTACTGTTGGTGTCAGAAGGCACTATTTCACTGGAAGTTCACACTCATGCTCTTCATACTGTGTGTGTGTGTGTGTGTGTGTGTGTGCACTGCATATATATATAGTTCATCTGCATCTCTTTTGGATAAACACAGGGGCGAATGAAGCTCTTGAAACTCACTTTCGTTTCACCTTGTTACCTCATCTATTGTTGCCTAAACCTAAATCTCTCTGGGTTTATTTTGACCTTTTGGAAATACTCCAACAGTGGGATACCTTCAGATACATACATGTAGAATGTAGATATTGGTCCCACATAACAGTTAAATATTTGATACAATTATTATTATTATTATTATTATTATTATTATTATTATTATTATTATTATTATTATTATTTAAAAATCTCTCACTTCCAGAATTATTGTTGCTTCCAATATAACTTTTGTATAACTAAATACAAAAGATTGTGTCAGTTATACTTCATCCTTTCATCTCAACATGTCACATAAGCCAAGCATGTACAAGTAGACAGACAAACAAAACAACGCCTGCCTCAGTAATTACTGAGCTGAGGTGAAGGCCTGTGGGGGACAAAAGGGAAAAAAAAAAGGTGAGTAGAGTACAGCAATGCATTTGGTTAAATGGCTGTTTTCAGAAAGCGAGCTACAGCTGACAACATTGGTGCCAAAGTGATGATGAATGTTCCTGGTTGCTCCGCCACACTCCGGTCTGTGTCGGCGCTCGCTCCTCCTGCGCTGGAATCACAGTTATGCGTTGCCCACTGTCGTGGGAAGTCGCTTTTGAATCTTATCTCAATCCGAGAGGGTCTGTGTTGCCTGCTATGAACAAATACAGGAACCTCCGGGGCATCTGCGTGAACCCAGCCTCACTCTGTCTCAGACAGGCAGAGCAGGATCCAAATGAACCACTCATCAAAAATACACTGTAAACGGTTTGCTACATGCTACATACTGCAGAAGAATGGATGGTTACGAATGTAACAATAGTTATATGAATTAGTGCAGAGCTTCAAAGCAAGCACTATGGGTACTCTTCGAACAGCCATTGGTTCCTGAACACCAGTCTAACTACCAGCCAGCAGATCATCTACAAGGAGTGGCACAGACATTTTAAATAAAAAAATTCCATGCCCCCATATAATACCACATATCCCCACCTACTCTGGTTCAATTCTTTCAGCAAACACAAATAGACAGGTTCAGTGGTTCAGCCTTAAAGCTCTGTGCTATGTCATATAACTACGGTTACATTCATAACCATAGTTATATGTTGTTAGTGCTTCGCTTCAAAGCTAGCACTATGAGTAAAAAGTGCAGGAAGCCAGAAAAAGGCTGAATCTACTCATGTACCACACAAACATAGGCTCAAGCAGGACAGGTGGGTGACTGGGCAAGAGTCCTCGTTGTGCTTAACAGCGAGAAGTTCCATAGTGAAGCTGGCAAATAGAGGGGTCTCCAGCCCCAGTGGTGGGTACAGACTATTACTGGTCCTCAAGGAAGTCAATTATCTCTATCACTTCCTTGCCAAATCTAACACTGATTGCGCGAAGCAAGGAGATGACACGTCCCTTAGGTACAACCTGACAAGGGGACAGGGAAAAAGACCATGATGCTGTCATGCACATGTCTTCCATGCTGATCCCTGCAAACAGCACCCACTTCGAATGTTATCAGCCTATTGAATCGGCCTTATCAGCCCACAGAACTCCCAATCATATGGACTAGTAGGGGCCTACTAAAGCTACTAGTGGGTTCAGGAGGCTGTTATCACCCATTTATATCAGTGAGCCAAGAATGATAGATTCCAGTAGGCATCTGTGTAGTGGAGTGGTTAAGGGTAGGGGGGGCCAGGCTGTCTCAAAAGTATGTCTGGATAGTGTAGAGGTATTAGCACTCGCCTACCACCGTAGTGCCCCGGGTTCAGTCCTCAGCAGCAAACTTATACAGTTGGCTTTCAGCACTACAGACAGGTCCCACCTGTCTGAACTACAGACAGGTCCCACCTGTCTGACAACAGGCCTAATTCTCCTTGCGCCTCGGAGAAATCTTTTAATCAACGGGTGGTTAAAGGGGCATTTTGCAGATTCTTAACCTGAATCCTATCGTTCTGTTGTGAGGAGGACATGTTATAATCGGACATAAAACTTACCAACATGTTCTGTGTCTTGAGAACTTCACACTTCCACATTGCCAACCCAGAGAAACACTGCCAGATGACATTACCCAGTATGTGAAAGGTTCTCAACAAGCTGATCTTTGGAACTCACCCACATCCACAGTCTCACTGCCTCTCTGTAAAGAGCTGCGGAGTGAACTCCATCCTGCCTGCTGTCTGTTCTGACTACATAATTCCCTTTTATTAGGGGAAGAAACTCCTGCAGCAACAGGCGAACCGCTATCAATTCTAGTTAACTTATGTTGCGATGCTGCTGTGGCCATTTCCCTCTCGTGGTTTGGGAGTGGCAGGTGCCTTCTCAGTGCGACAGTTCAGTTTCTGCATCTGACCCAAGACTGGAGGAGCTGCATGTGAAGCACTCCCAGACACACTACAGAGTGGTCCACTGCCATTGCTGCTGCGTGAGGCTTGCCATCATGGAGACCGTATTGAGGTACACGCCCATATAGTCGGTCTGTTGAATCAGCTGCAGAGTGTTTTTCTTATAATTTATGGCAAAACCTAGTCTGAAGACATGGTTCATCAGAATTGTCAGCAGGTACGCTAGAACCTGCTCTTCCGACAACCCCAGGAGGATCCAAAGAAGAGGATGCAAATCAAGAATGGTCACATGTTGGGCAAGCCCGTCTTTGGAACTAGGAAATAATGGGAGTAAAACCCGCTATTTTATTGTTCGGGAAGAACCTCCTATGCAAGCAATTATTTGATCTCTGTTTTTGAGCGCTGTCTGTCCTAGTGGAGATGATGGCTGTGTCTCCAACACCCCTAAGAACAGGGAGGAGAAGCCGCAAACTCAAGTCTGTAACCCTTTTGTAGCCATCTTCTCACTTCAGTGGGAGGATTGCATTTTCGGCCGATAACTCACTTCTGACATTGTGTGGGAGGCGAGGGAAAAGATATGTTGGAACAAGGCTCTTTATTGTGGGTGTGAAATGCAAGTTCAATGCTTTATTGAAATAAACATGACACACACAATCTCCACTCTCTCCAAACTGGTGGGAGCACTTGGATGCTCCCTCCACTGCTGCTTGTGCCCAGGCAGGTGCTAGCTTGCGTTGCGAGGCTCTCTGTGCTCCGCTCGCCAGCTGAGGAGAGGTCGTTGTCACTGAGGCTGCTGGGGCAGGGGCACTGCCTGCAGCTGAGACATAGAGGGTTCTGCTGCCCTTGCTACACTGCTTGCTGCATTGTTTAGGCTCAGCTTTCTTAAGCTGCAGGAGATGTGGTATCTGCAGTTTCTCATCATTCTCAGCTTTAGGCTGATGCTCTGTGATTTTGTGCCAATCCTCGCCAAACAGTAATCTGTACGAGATGGCGCCAAACAGCAGGCCACATGGTCTTAGCTTCAAGTTTTTGAGAGGATAGGAAGAGGTCACGTTGTAATAAGATGGATTTGCTCTGCCCCATCTCAGAGCAATGGCCTGTGTCTTGGTGAGGGAGAGGAGTGTGCATGCCGACAGGTTAACTTCCCATCTTCTGTCAGTTTGTGCAGGTAAATGAACAGCAAACCCACAGTACCTGTTGCTGACCCCACATCTTGTTGTTAAAATCCGCTGACATCTTGTCAGCTGGATCTATAGGAAAAGTTTTCACCACTGCCAAAGAGAGGGAGTGGGCTAACACCGGCACTAACTCCTCTTCCAGGTGAGGAAGACCTTAATATACAAGGTCCAGGAAGCCTTAGACTCTGGAGACCTTCTTGCTGAAGACGACTGAAGCTGAAGTCCTGGATCTAGGTTTATGCAGTATCTTGCCATCATTGATGAATTGTATGACGTTCAGGAGTGCTGGGGCGATGAAGGCTTCTGGAGGGGCAGCCGCTTCCGTCTGCAGGCTGCACGCCTGACGATGGAATCAAAGTTGAATGCTAGCTTTGAAGCGAATCGCAAACAATATTTAAACTGGTGGTCAGGTGGCAATAATAACTCCATCCTGGTCTGATTATCATGCATACAAGTTGAAACTGAGAGTAATGGTATTTTATTACACCAACCATATGAATCTGGTTTTGACCATGTGTTTACGTAAAATAACAACCTTAAAAGATACAACCTTCGTTTCTGTATAGAATACCTCAAACAACACTAGTACGCTTATTTCTTTCAAGCATGGTCAAGCATACAGTTGAGTATCTATGGCCACGTCAATGGAGTGGGTGGCTGTTACAGTGGAGCTGTGTTTACTAAATGGGGTTAAGAGATTTGCCTCCCCCTTTGGTGGGAAAGCCCTATTATCTCTGTTTGGAGGATTGTGTGTGCGGCTTCACCCATTAAAGGCTCCACAGGGTCATTTCTGAATACACACCACATATTGGGATCGGCAGGAGTCCCTTTCTCCCTTCAGTTCTCACTGTGTGGGAGCCAGTGGTGCTCTTTGCCTCCTTCTTTCCACTCAAAAGGATAGAGAGCTCAGAGCAGAGGGACAGCGACTGGAGATTTCACTTAGATGACAACTAGCCAGCTAGCCTGCTGTGAAGGCTGTTGTATTCACCCTAATGCCGTCCCACAACATTTGAGTTATGCGTGGCCCTACCACATAGTCTATAGCCTCACAAAATCCCCTAACAGATTCAACAGTTAGGTGAGACGGGCTTCCAGGCTGGAGATATAAACACTGTTCCTACACTTTGAACTGGACACACACAATGTGACTGTTCCTTTCTTTTTTTTCCAAGCAGGAATGTCAATAATAGCAGGCAAGAGGTTTTTCAAACAATGGCACTTGTTTTACTTGTGTGTCACCACAGAAATGAGGGAAGAAGTGCCCAGAAACTAACATTTTTATGGTAACAGTCTCTGTATCTTGGCAACACACTGAAAGACCTATACGCATTGATGGCACACAATTGTCTTGGCTATGGGTAAGTGTTAACTGGCTAATCCCTTATGGCTGGCCCGACACTGCCTGCTGGTAGTTCACAGCTCTCCACAAACTTGATAGTGTTTACATTATGAGGACTTCTGTTCTACAGCTAAATAAAGGTCCTTCAATGGCATTATTTTCATTCAAAAGAAGTGTAGGTTTTTCCGTCTTCTTTGCTTATGCTGCAAAATGATTATCTGAAATAAATTGAGGAGGAATACACTTAATATGCTACAAGATTATCACTATCGGACACGTGCCGTCTCTTAAGCATCCCAAAAAGTTGGAAATATGTTACCTGTGATTACTTTGTCAGCTGCTTGACACGCTGATATGTTTCCTAATGGTGTTGGCATGATGTTGCAGTGGACTAACACAAGGCCACTGGACTTGGGATCAACATGGCTGTTAGGCCCTTATTTTCCAGAGCTAATATTGAAACTACCACCCACTGGTGTAATTTGTTTCGCATTCACAGCCTAGCAGCACAAAATCAAATGTTGACATTGCAATTTCATGAATTCATGGGTGTTTGGCTGAGCTGGACTGATTCTCATCCTTTTTTGGTTGCCCCATCCTCCTCCTCCTATCTACCTGCCACACTATCCACCATCTCCACAAACACAGGGTCCTGAATGACCTCAAAGGACTATAGTAGATTCTAATCAAACGCCCATCAAGATTAGTAAAAGTGCCGTCATAAAAGCCCTTCTAATGAGTTGAGAACCAACAACACGGTGACTTACATCATCACTTCCTGGCCATCGTCTGTTGGGCCTGTGCTAGAAATACAGCAGACTCTCTTGAGAGTAATTGCTTTGTCCTAAGTCTTGATTTGTCCTGTAGGTGAAGGCTGTAATAAAGATGGGGAAGTATCTGCCTCAGCGCATTTCCTCATTAGACACACAGGATATTGATGAGCGCTGGCAAAGAGCTGTTAGTTTTTAAAATGAATTACAGCCTTTATTTATTTTGGAAGGAACCTGCAAGCATCCAAAGTAAATATATTATATGAAAAACAAAACATCCACAATAAACATTTCAAGTAATTGGTTGATGTAGGAGTTTGACACTTTGGCTCCTGCAACCGCGGGGATATAAGATTTGAATAATATACATAAATAATAGGAATGCATAATTCCACTCTTCATCATCCACCTAGTTTGGTGAGTTCACAGAGGACATAAATCAGATGGAAATTCCATTATGAACCGTAATGTATCACTGCCAAAAAGTTTAGGGGAGGAAGAGACCAAACCAATGGAAAACTTCTCAGCCATTTTCTCAAGACATGTATTCTTGTTTAATAACATATGCACACATGATCTGTTACTGCCTTTTAAACTATTTGGTTATAGGGTAAGTTCAGAATTTTGGAGCCCTAGCCCTATTTCCTACTTACCAATGATGTTGTTGATTGGTAGAGTCCTTTTTCTCAGCACAGTCTCTGCTGTTCGTGAGACTGGATACCCACAGCTCCACTTAGTGAGTCACAAAACTAATGCAACGTCAATGGGGCCACGTTCCAGTCTGTCCAAGCTCTGAAATAAATGCTGAAATCTACTCTATATAGTGCACCCAAAGTAAGTTTCAGGATTTATTTCAGGGCTTGCACAGACTGGGCCGTGGCCGCATTGACTTTGCATTAGCTTTGTGGCTAACTAGCCAGAGCTGCAGTAACCAGTATGAGAAACAGGATGTATTGTGCTGAGAAAGGACTCTACTGATCAACAACACCATTGGTAAGTAATAGGAATAGGATTTCAAAATTCTGAACTTAGCCTTTAAGTGTGAATGGTGAACAGTTAGTTTGGCTTCCTCTCACAGATAATTTACTCATTCCCTCACATCTTGCAACCAGAGATTTATGGTCATATAAATATTGTTACTCCTGCATGTCACCTCCCCTCAGTTGTTGTTCAAAGGGCTTTAACTAACAGCCTATAAATATTCACAGAATTACACCAACCGTAAAATAAATAGAGCTTTCTGGTGTCCTTAAATCTTGAATCCTGGCATTTTCTCTCAAATAATTTCCAAAATCTATGGCATATGCACAACTCTAAATATGGTATAAATAACAGGTTCTTGTCCATTCCATATCTACCCACTTAAGGTTAAGTTGAGTTCATTATTCAGCCCACTGCCCTCATGCATTAAGTGACACATAAATTACACATACTAATTACCTTGGATGGGCCACCTCTTTAATGAATCCTTTTAATTAAAGCACAACATTGTGGTTTTCTACAGGATTGACTATATTTCAAGACCTGCCTTGGTTAACCTTCAGTTTGGAGTCAATGGATCATTCAGTGGCTGAGGGAACAAGGACACCCTTTTAATCCACTTGATTACACAACACAGCTTACAGTGCAAATATGCTGTATACATGTAGGAGCAATAGTTAGTGGTGGCACCGAGTGTCAGCATGAGAATAAGAACGTTTCATGGCACTTATTAACTTTTTAACAAACACCCCCCTGATTGTGTTCTCTCCTGAGTGTATTGTCTTATCTAGGCTATTCTACAAGGGTAAAATTGGCCTGTGATTCAAATATCAGCAAAACCCTCATCTTAAAATATTCTCTACAGGTTGTATTGGACTTAACCTGTTTTTAAGGATGTGCTAGCCTATTCTTCATTCCATATCAGGTGTGCGCATAAACACACAGGCATGCGAACACATTCATACACACATTTGTGCATGCATTTCTTTTCTTTTTTTATATATATATTTTTTTTTTTACTAAATGCAACAGCTGATTTTCAATTAAATAAGTGAATTCATCAAATTCACCCTTTCATGCATTTTTTTTCAAATCTAACGAAATCACATGGCAATATTTTTTTATGTGATACACTATAAGCATATAAAAAACCTATTTGAAATTTTAAGAATGGAAGGAGACGTTATCAGGTGGCGAGAAGCAAAAAGTGGCCTAATCCAAAAACTGAAAATAAAGCTATCAAGAAAAGTCACACACAAACATATCAGCGAGCTCGACATGGAATGCACAGGATGCAAGTAGTTAGTTTAAAACTGTACACTGTGTACAAAGATGGAATTTGTCGCCATTATGAACTTGTATGCATTTGGCTCGATATTGTGCAA
>OMKL01154781.1:13470-25397 GCA_900302295.1 Parasudis fraserbrunneri | reverse complement strand
GCTTAAGAGTGGATTTGTCAAATCATCCATGCTTAGAGTGAACATGACCTGCTCTACCCACTAACAGCTGCATTCTGTCCCTTGATCATCTCATTCTACAACAAGGAACCCTTTAACTGTAATGATTCATGAATGGAATTTTTTTTCTTAGGATAGTCTGTATGTAACTTAATTCACATGACCCTTTCAGATGTAAGTTTTGATTTCCTGTCTGTTGTTGATGTTGGCAAACATTGCAACAGGCAATCAATTATAGTCTTAGCTGTTTCTTAGCAACATATCAAACATTCCTCTGAAACGTCCATAGACAATTTCAACTTGACAACAAACACAAACACTCTAGAACAGACTATATTTGATTTCCTGTCAGCTATTGCAAACACTGCCACCAAACAACGAGTCCCGCCATCATCACCTTAGTACTTATTTTGCATCAAATATTGTTGGTAACAGTTAGAGGACAATCATAAAGGGATTAAAGGCTCAATCTGTAATTTATATACTTGGGTGGTATGCACAAAGACTCTTCAAGAGTTTGACTTGGGATTTAAGTGTTTTCAAATTTTCATAACTTATCATAGCTCAAAATACTGACACATTTTTAGACAATGTTTTCAAAAATGACAAATGTAAACAAAATGTTAACACTGTCAAGCACTGCATTAAATGTAGGTTCAGTTTATACATACAGTCTATGCTTGTATCAGGAGCTCACTCAATCATTTTGAGAATGAAAAGAATCTCTCCCATACCATGGTTTGGTTTCAGTGGTGGGACAACCCTTTTGTTTACATTTGGATTACAGATTGCAACTTTCGAAGTTGAATGTGTTAGTGATTTAAAATCACAGTTTGTTTCTGCAGGGGTAAGTAACAATGAAATATTTGACATTGTTGAATGTAATTGAAGCTACAATATGTAAGATGTTTTTATCACTTGAAATGAGGCCCATGCAGACACAGTCACATGTAATGTAACTCACAGTCTACTGTGAGCGAGTTTCATCAACCAGTGTAGCAGCAGTGCAGATATATTCCATTCTAAAGTTTCACTGCAAGGCTTCCCCTTTTAACCAATCAGAGAAGCTCAAAGGGAATTTCGTTGGAACAAATTTTATTGGAATAAGCACATATAGTGGTTGAGTCTACACAGTCCTCATTCAACACAGTCTGGAAATGAGGACCATGTAGATTCAACCACTACATTTCGTGCTTATTCCAATGAAATTCCCTTTGAGCTTCTCTGATTGGTTATAAGGGTGAGCCTCGGAGTGAATGGAGAATGGAATATCTCTCTGCTACTGCTACACTGGTCAATGAAACTCGCTCAGATAGACTGTGAGTCAGTGTTTCCACCAATGTTTGGAGCAAAATTCGAACCAAGAAATCATTCACATAAGTTTGTATATAGTTTTGAAGTTATGAATTCAGAATTATGTCAACAATAAATATAGAATGTGTAAATATTTTTATTACTCAGCCACAGATGGATTACTATAGTTACAGCATTAACTTGTTCCACTATATTATGACATTCACTACCTGGCTTGCAGCTCAAGTTGTCAAAGAGGAAAAGAAATAAGAGATGAAAGATGTGGAAGACCTCCCTGAAGAGAGGATGAGTGTTTGACCTCACTGGGCTTCCTAACTGAGGGACCTTGGATATTCGACGGTGTTAAGCCACAATAAAATTGTATTGAGCCAAGAGAAAATTACTTTGTTGCCATCAACACATGGTGTTCAACCCACATCCTTTCTGTTTGTTTGCCACATCACTGTTGTGAAATCATCTTACATAAGACCTCCACTTTGTTCTATTGAATGTGTATGTGTAGAACTTTGGGTTGTATATTTGACTCTTAACACCCATACATTGTTTTGCTGATTTGTTGCTCATTTGTGGAAATAAGAATTTCTGTCTAATTTATGAAATGAGAAAATAAATGCAAATGACTACAAAAATGACACGAAACTGCTTTTGAATGACATCCAGTCAATCTAGATTTGTACTAGGTTTGAGTGAATGCATTCTACTGATTTCATTTTATTTAAAGATGCACTAAGATATTTTGTAATTTAGTGGTCTACACGATCCTCATTCCTTCAGGATAAGCATTATGAGCATAAATTTCATACTTGTTCCACATAATTGCATGTGGTTGAGTGTACACGGCCCTTATTTCAAATTAATGAAAATCTTAGTGCATCTTTAATAAGAAGTGAACCAATCATGTTCTATTACAGTTAGAGGTGATGTTAGTGTTCTATTACAGTTAGGGGTGATGTTAGTGTTCCATTACAGTTAGGGGTGATGTTAGTGTTCCATTACAGTTAGGGGTGATGTTAGTGTTCTATTACAGTTAGGGGTGATGTTAGTGTTCTATTACAGTTAGAGGTGATGTTAGTGTTCCATTACAGTTAGGGGTGATGTTAGTGTTCTATTACAGTTAGGGGTGATGTTAGTGTTCTATTACAGTTAGGGGTGATGTTAGTGTTCTATTACAGTTAGGGGTGATGTTAGTGTTCTATTACAGTTAGAGGTGATGTTAGCGTTCCATTACAGTTAGGGGTGATCTTAGTGTTCTATTACAGTTAGAGGTGATGTTAGTGTTCTATTACAGTTAGAGGTGATGTTAGTGTTCTATTACAGTTAGGGGTGATGTTAGTGCACAGGTGGACTCCAGTGCCTCCTCAAACTATACCAACATGATTGTTTGAGGTCAAACAAAACACTCAGGGCATACCAACACAAAGAGCATACTACTTAATGTATGCTCAGATGTCAGAGGGAAGAAGTAAATGCCATTGATGGCTTAGTATTAATCTAACAACACCCAGCAAAGGCAAGAGAGGTATGTGCTTAATGTGTGCACCATAGAGGGATGTGTGAGAAGGGTTAGAATTGCAAGGATGTCTTGCTCCCAAGGGCTTACGGCTAGGGAGTGGAACGCGTGTTCTTGTCAAACCATGTAGCATCAAGAAAGGTTTGAGATAGGTCAATTGCAATAGCAATATATTGTATAATTGAATCTGTTGATTTGGGTATCAGATGATATAATTCCATTACCACTATCATTTCACTTTTTTATGGCATTAACAATTCCTGTGCCTCTGAAGTCCTACTTACAACAGCAACAGATCAAATCAGTGTTCAATTATATACTGTAGGCTACACACTACATGTCCATTTTGTTGCCAGTGGCTTTGACCCAGGGAGTGATTTAATTTTTGAAAAATGTTTACCCACTAAATTCAAGAAATTACAAATGAAATGGCTAGATTAAAGTCATAGGGGCATCTGATTCATCTTTGATTTTATAACCATCCCCTATCCTTGCTAGTGGATATTTTTCACTTGTAAACCAGCCATAGATTTCCGCACATCAGCTAAAGGAGCCGGTGAAGAGGGGTAGTAGCACTCATTAATTGCCCAGTCCAGGGATTCAGTAAGGGCAAGGCAGCACCTCTGATTGCACTAAATTGTTCAATAAACTACAGAAAATGGCTTAGCAGCATCTCTAACACCTTTGCCCTCATTAAGAACGCAAGGATCTATGAATATGCAAACACAACAATCACCCATTGATATTTACCAGGAATTCCAAGTCAGCAGCAATATATTTTTTCAAGACATGTCAATACCATACACAGCTTTCTGTGTATGCTGAGGCTAACGGTGTCAAGATACCACATATTGGATTATGAGAGGTTCAACCCATTAGTGACATCACACATGCAGCTCAGATTTCAGGGAAGTACAGAGGTCTTCCTCTCCAGGGGAAGAATGTGAAAAAGGTGCTCTGGTGACAAGTTCAGCAAAAATAACAATCTGTATGGTCAAAGTCGTGCCTCTAAGAGGAGTTAACCATAAAAAAAACAAGTTTTTGAGTAGAGGGGATCTTTAAAGAAAGCACAATTCCTCACCCTCTCACATCGCTTCAGAGATGGAAAGAGTTCTGAAATACAGTATAGTACTAGAAATACTGTAGAAGTAGAAGTACTTCTGTGAAATTGTAATAAGTTATGTAGAACATTAATCAAACAAAAGTAGTAGTATGTAAAAAATTACTAAAGTTCTTATAAGTAGCATTCCATGATGCAGAGTTCCTCCATTATCTAAAAACCCATTCATATTCATTTGAGGGACATGATCAGCTTGTTAGCTAGAATGACTATCAAATACAGTTGAAACAACCTTGCTGAAGCTTCAAGATTAAGCCCAAACACATACAGTATGCAATATATGAATGTGCATCAAGGTTTTGTCAACACTTTTCAGCCCCTGTAGTCCCTTTGACAAGTAATCAATAGAAAAGTGAGTAGCTTTTCAAAAAGGATATTTGTACTACTTCAACTTTATTAGGTTATAAAAACCTGAAAATAAATGCATTTTGGAATCACATCTCAAAATAAAAATAAAAGAGAGGGAGAGACAGAGGGAGGGAGAACGTGAAATACCTTTATATTCTGCTTAATAAGTCATTTATATCTACACTATCTATAAGATAGAAAACACAAAAATCATAAAGAATTTCATAGTTTATATAGTTTGGTTAAAAAAAATCACAGTATACAGTACATAAATTCCTCCCACAATTTGCATGTAACTAAAATGGTGATGTAGAACTAGATGTATTAACACAAAGCCAAGATTTCAAACTGAACAATAACGATAAAACAGACTCTTTACAAAGCACTACTGGTAGCCACTACAGTTGAAGAGGTAGCTTCCTTAGTCAGATGATGCATCACATTCTTGATTATTATGATTTTTTTCTTTTTTTCTTTTTTTTTTAATCAAAATAATTTACATACAAATACAGAAACGGACAGCAACACAGATTTTGAATTTTCACCAGATGGGACTTGAGACATCGCCATGAACCACTGGATATTTTGGTTGGTGTTAGAAATTACACACCCAGTCAAACTGTTTACAAAATTCTTACAAAGATGACAGAAAATCTATCCAAAAAAAATCCAAACGTCAATACGATGCATTACAAAGACACAAGAATGACTTGATGTGAGAAAAATAGTTTCCCTACATTACCTATATTCCTGAGCACTTGCATGCTGTACACTTGTGGATACAGGCTCCAAGGGTGTGTCCATCTTAGTGTGTACAGTCATGCTCCAACAAACCAAACATCAGTAAGACAGCATTCCCCCCAAGAGGCACACACACAATCTTATTCAGTTATTCAGAGTGAAAAATGATTTATATTGATATACATCATCATATTATCATGCCCCTCCCACGATAAGCCTTTACACTAAAGTTTAATGATACAGATTAAGGTGAGAACTAGCTGTGAGTCATTTGCTAACTAGTACTGGATTGTAACGATACTGTAAGCATCAAATTATGTGCAACTTGAGACTAGAGAAGATAATAACCTAGCTAACAACAGTGAACTCTTACAGTACAACAATACAATGGCAACAGTAAAGGTATTTGTGAGGGATTTAACATTCGCCACAAGAGGTGCTGTAGTGTTGGCGAGTGCTTGAGTTATGCATTCATCATTCAAAGGCCACCTTTCTTATACCTGAAATTACCAAGACATTCCTACTGCTTATAACAGTAAATTATAACTCCACCCAAAACAACCTAACACATTTATTGCTGAAACAGTGATATTAGCTTCTCTCCTACTATCACATTCCTAGTCGTACTCACTTACAGTGAAAAGCTGTTCATTTCAGTGAGTACAGAGCATATTGCCATGTAATAAAATGTGATAAAGTAGATTTAGCTAGGTCACATTGGGAGGACTGAATATGCTGCAGAAGCCATCAATTATGTTTGACATTTAGAGCATTATAAGCCCCTCCTTAAGTTTAAGACCACACCAATCATTCGGTCACACCAATCATTCACCTTAAAGCTATGTTACATTCACACAGAAAACTCTAGAATGACAATGATTACGTTTGCTACATTTACGTAAATATAAAATCAACAGCTACTATAGTGAGGCTTTTAAAACGGACACAATGTGTATGACATCATTTCAAACAATAAAAAAGCTTATGGTACAGGTAAAACATACAGACAGACAGATGGCACAATATCATTTGCCTTAGCAAAGAAGTGACAGATGATTTGAGGCTTGTAATGTCATGGTATCCAGTCCCATCTAGACCAAGAAGCAGGCACTGGTGGCAAGATTATTTTATTACACCCTCCGTTTGCCAGCTTGGATTATGACACACTCTGTTCAGCTCAGTTAACTCCTGATGGGCAAATTATGTGCTTACCAATAGTCTCCTGGTTCAAAATACCATGCCAGGTTCCCTTTGTCAATGGTTGAGTCTCTGTTCACAAAGTAATTAGAAAAATAAGTGCTTCCTGAATAGTCTGTTAGCAGGATAGTCTGCACATTATGCTCTATGATATAACAACATTTATATATTCTTGTAGCATCCAAATTCACTAACAAGGCAGACATGTGTACACACACAGCTCTGGAGGGTTCCTTAGTCTTTAATGCGAGGTATGTTGTATGAGTAGTGTACTAGAGGGAGGCCTCTGCTCTGACAGAAGCAGGCTCTGCCACAGGCCTGCACCTGGTCCGAGCTGTCCGACACAAATGAGTCTCCCTCGTCTGCATACTCAGACTGAGCTGAGGGTGTGCCACTGTCTGCCCAGAAACCCTCTGTACGTTGGCACATTGCAGCTCCAGCCAAAAGCGTGGGGCAGCTGTGGGACTTCACTAAGTGTCTGCAGACTGTGGAGGAAGAGGAAGAAGAGCAGGTCCTGGCATGTAGCACTGCTTCACACTGCTCACACACAATAGGCTCTCCACACAGCTGGGAGTACACCCCACAGTCAAACCCCAGCTGTGTGGAGGAGCTTCCATCTGTAGCCCCAGGTCCACCACCATGATCTCTCTGATTTCCAGCACCAGCCTTCACCCCCCTGGCCACACCTCCATGACCCCGTAGCCTCAGCCAGTCCTCCCTAAAGGAAGGGC
The DNA here is from genome assembly GCA_900302295.1 of Parasudis fraserbrunneri. Lineage (NCBI taxonomy): Eukaryota > Metazoa > Chordata > Actinopteri > Aulopiformes > Chlorophthalmidae > Parasudis > Parasudis fraserbrunneri. Next base: position 18,418 of record OMKL01154781.1, on the reverse strand, counting down.
TGAAGAACACATAGAGGACAGGGTTCAGGCATGCGGGCAGGGGGAAGAAAATGAGGATGACTGACTTGGCAATCTCTGGACCACCGGTACTGGAGCCTGACCCGGTCAGAAGAGGGGCAAAGGAGAAAGCTGCCACTGGGCAGAAGAAGATGCAGTTGGTGAAGATGAGCCAGGCTACATGGCGCAGGGCACCTGTCTGCTCTGGGTCTGCGAGGTCCACCCTGCCCAGGTGGCAGTACAGCTGGGTGTAGACGGCTGCAGTGAACAAGTATGCCAGTGCATTGAGCAGGACCAAGGCTACTGTTATACTCAAAGCAGGGCCTTCACCGTCAGAGAAGGGCAGGCAGAGAGGAGACGCTGATGGGTCACTGGCACTGAAGAGGGGCAGGCAGGCGGCAGCAGCAGCTAGGAGCCCCAGAAGCCCAGAGGCCAGGCTGAAGCGTCGGTCTCCACTCCAGCATCCTCGCTGGCTGCTACTTCTCCTCCTAGGTGACACCATCACCTTCCCCAGAAGTGCTCGCACTGTCACATTCCGCTCCACAGCTGCCAGAGGGAGCAACAAAACCGCCCACTCAGAGGAGAACACTGCCAGAGCTCCTGTGATCTTGCAGCCAGCACCAGTCTCCCACCACACCCCAAACTCAGCAAAGGAGCCCCAGGTGGTGGCATCCAAGACTGTCAGCACACCAACATAGAGGCCTGTGAGCAGGTTGGCGAGGGCAAGCAGCCCCATCAGCAGCCTGGCAGGGGGGAGAGATGGAGCATGGGAGTGGGCCAGGCCTGGAGCTCGGCGTGCAGCACAGAAGGTGGCTACCAGCACCAGGCTATTGAAGACCAGGGACACCAGGCAAATGAACCACACTGTCAACCGAATCATCCAGCTGCCCAGGAGGTGCTCACAAGGCTTGAAGGCTCCTGGAGAGAACAAAGAGGCTGCTATTAATAATCAGAAGGTATGTTTGACAGTACAGAAATATATCTTTTATCCATACTAAGCCAGTATATGTCACAGTTCCAGAACACAAATTTGTCAAGAGTTTAAAAAAAATACACAGAAATTATAAAAGGAAAACATAAAATAAGGCATATAAAAAGTTATATGAAATTAAACATATAATGCTTACCTGGGGAAGGAGAGCAGTGCATGATCATAGAGATTCTTTCCATATCCTCACCACCTACAACATAAAATGGCTCCTTTTCAATGGACCAATCCTTGATACAAATGTAAACAAAAGGGAAGCCCTGCTGGCACCAAAACCCATGTCATGAATTGGAGGGGTTTTGTCATTTTCAAAGTTGCTTGATACAAATACAGTTACAGTTTACAGTTTAGTCATTTAGCAGACACTTTTATCCAAAGCGACTTACAAGTGTGTGCACATCAGAAACTGGCGATAGGATCAACTCAAGAGTAAACAAATGGTGGTATTACCCACATCATAGTGCCATAATCCAGTGCATAACTCAAGTGCATAGCTTAAGTGCATAGCTAAGTACAAACCTGTGAGGGGAAGGAAGGGGTTAATATATATACACTTTTTTTTTTTTTGTTAAGTATCAAGAAGTCAAATGCTAGTATGTGGCAGCTAACCATGAGTTTTAATGCATTCTGAAGGTTTGTTGTTTATCATGTTTTTCAACAGAAACTGGTCAAATAAAATCTGAGGATATTTTTGTAACCCCAAACCTCTATTAACTCAAAAATAAATACATTTTACATTGGGGCCTGACAACATTCAATTTAAGAATCCCCTTATGTTAATCTTATGGCCTGCTACTTTGTTGACTGAATTTAAATGGACACTCAACTTAGATTTATCTGAACTTTAATATGAGCTTTTTATTATTAAAGTATTATCAGATCCCAACCAGAAAATGGATCCTTTGCCCACAACAATGGGCCTCATGCAAGAAAATTCTCTTAAATTTCTCTAATATTTCTCTTAAATAATATTATAATATTATGCTCTTGAGAAAAGTGCGTAGGATTCATGAAGCGTTCCTAACCTCCCCAAATTGTTCTTAGGCACATACAAATGTCAACTGTTCTTAAATTGAATGTGCATGGCATTTGCTATTAGCATAATTAACACTCTCAATTGAAATAAAGAAATAAAATGGTTCGACATGAAATTGGACTCCAAGAGATGGTTTGCGAGTGCCGGTCGATCATAACAGCAACTTGAGGGGTACAGGATGTAGTCGACATCTATTAACTGTTTCAAAGGATTGGCGATAGGCTATCGACCTACAGCTCCAGCCGCATCTCTGATGGTAATCCATTCTAAAATCAACTCATTTTAAATGGGTTCCCCCAGCCTTTTTGTTATGAATCTAAGCCCATTAATCACTATACTATGCCTTTTTCGTTACAATTACTATAATCTAAATACAGGACTGATATGCATATATCCATTTCTATATATTGAAAATATTCTTTAAGTTAACCAATATTAAAACTAGTGTTTCCATGTGTAAGGCAAATGATTTATGAACTTTCACTCTTCATAAAAATGTGGTTGAGCCCGTATGACAGGTCTGTAGCACTCTTAAATTTTGATCATACCAACGAACAAATCCAAAATAAGATAAAGTTGGTGAATGCCACAAAATTGCTTAAATTGTTTGTATGCACATGAATGTACACATGGGTCTTGCATGAGGCCTAGTAATACTGGGTGCTATCACAGTCATCTTTTTCAAGTCATTCTCTAGATGGATAGAGATATGTCCTTGGGATATGGCTAGAACTAGCTTTCTCACCTGTAGATTTCTTCATGTCATCTTCATCAGGAGAACTTATTATGGTGTCACATCCCACAAATGCACAGCACTGGTAGGCATAGGGGACAGAAATGGACCTACAAAGAAGCAATTATCATTCAGGGGACTGTGTGAATAACTATGAACTTAATATTAAGAGATGAACTGAAGGTAGGTAGGAAGCTCATTTATGTAACCTACAGACAGAAAAACTGACCAGTTAACTGAATGGGCATAATAATAATAATAATAATAATAATAATAATAATAAAAAAATAAAAAATGCTGAAATCTATGGTAATACTCTTAAGGTGTAAACGAGTGGATCATAGCTAATATTACAAAGTCTGTCAATAATTCAAAACTTCGAACTACTTTCCATGAGAGGCTCAGATAGTGGGACTCTATGGACCTGAAGTCAACATCACATCCGGTATAATTCATAGACTCCCATCCTAAACCACAAAACTAAAATTTTTACAAAGGTTTCAATAGTTAAGAAAATGGTTTACTTGCAGATGAAACAGAGCCTAGTGGTTTTGAATGTTATTTATGGTGTGAATACCAAGCCCCAAGAATGCAAGGTAAATGGGGATCTGCATTAGCATGACTAATGCTAATATAACAGATGTGGCTAAGGGACCAGCATCCTGCTTTACTGCCCTTTTATAGAAAATGAAAGCTCAATCTCACCTGAGTTTGGGTAGGCTTTTAGCAGTCAGCACACTTTTCATTTGCAGGTTCCCTGAGAGTTTCAGTTGATTGAGGGCACTCAGTCCAGTTGTGGGAATCGTGGTCAGGGAATTCATACTCAAATCCCTGAAACAAACAACACAATGATGTCATATATACAGTACAATACAATATATAATAGGCCTACAGGCAATTCTAATTATAAGCCTAAATATAAACAGGACAGAGTAACGATGATCATTTTTTGTATATAGATTCCAGTACTTCAAATTAAATACTTGTTTTAAAGCATTATGTGTAAACTGCACATGAGTTATTTTTCATGAACTGTGCTATATAGATACAGTTTTATTTTAATTTGATATGTACATGTAGTTTGCAACTTAGTTTTGCCTCGATTTGAAATTAATTTTAGTATGTAGGCGATGGGCTGGAAAATCAGCACCCATGGGGCTAAAAAGGCTGTTTTAGGCCTGTTGCACTTTCTGAAAGAGTGAGATTATACCTACACAATGATGTAGGTTGTAGTTTCTGACTTTATCTGAGCAAAAATTAGGAAGCTGTGGTTTATTGAAGGTTTCTACTCGGTTTCACGAAGAATTGAGAAAAACCTCTTTAGAATTTCTAGTCACAGACAGAAAGTTAAGACTGGAGGTTAGCATGACAGAAGCTAGCTAGTTAACTAGACCTACATCTGAACAAATACACAGAAAAACACAATATATGAATTAGTAGACATAACTCAAGTTGCATTACAGAAGCTATCACAATAATCTAATTAAAATTGTATTTTCTTGAGTTGTATGACAATATTTCAGCCCTACTGTAAAATTTGCTGTTCTGACATACACATTGGTGAGCCCCATTGAAGCACATATGACATTTTCCAAATGGAGTTTAAACTTGTTTTAGATCACAGGTTGCTAAACTATTAAAGAATTAGTTTAAAAATGGATTTGCCTCATATAGATACAATTTACATTTGAAAGCCATTATAGATTTAAGTGAAATTGCACAGGTCATACTCACAGGTTGGTAAGTGCAATCAGGGAGAGGAAAGCATCTCTGTGGATGGCTCGTATTTCATTTCTACTCAGGTCTCTGTGTGACACCACAACACAAAACACAATATGGGTATTTATATATGGTGTATATATAAACTTTTCTCTGTGTATGTGTGTGTGTGTATGTGTGTGTGTATGTGTGTGTCTGCAGAGACTCACAGCAGGCGCAGAGCAGAGAGACCTTGGAATGTGTCCCTGTCAATTTGTTGGATGTGGTTATGTTGCAGGCTTCTGTTGAATGGACATGGGATTTAAAAATACATTAAACATGTAAGAAAAATAAATTAAAAAAAACAATCAATTGCATTGTTTGTCAGTAGGGCTGCACAATGTATCTTTTGTTATTGTCACTGCGATATCAACTTGAACACTATACAAATTGCAAAGGCCTGCAATATGTGAATATGAAAAAAAAAAAAAAAAAA
>OMKL01154780.1:0-10850 GCA_900302295.1 Parasudis fraserbrunneri | reverse complement strand
CACACACACACACACACACACACACACACTCACTCAGGCATGCATGTACATGCACACACACACACACACACACACACACACACACACACACACACACACACATACTGTAATCACATGCATACACACACACACACACACACACACATAAACCCCCCCCCCCCCACACACACACACCCCCTCTCTCTCTCTCTCTCTCTCTCTCTCTCTCTCCCTCTCTCTCTCTCTCTCTCTCTCTCTCTGTTAGAAGAGCTAAAAGAGAGTGGGCGGAGTGGGGGATCAGAGTAAACAAGAGGTGCGTGGTGGTCAATGACCCCGAACCTGCTGGCAGGGTCCCCTTTGTGTTGTCAAAGTCCCGGCGTTGTTCCAGAGAGCTGCGCCCCTGCCTGCGTCAGCACTAACGGCCGGCTGGCATACTCCAGGCTCTTATTGGCAAATCCCTCTGAATCATCAGCACGCGCACACCTCTTTGTTCTCACAGTGAGCTGGGCTCTGCCGGCCCCCCCCCTGGCTAAGGTCCCATCCACCTCGCTCCCATACGGGGCTGCCTGCACTACTGTTACCCCACGCCAGGGTGGGACACACAGCACTGAGACTCATCTGAGAGAGACCGACCAGAACAGCACTCTCCAGTATACACATACAGGAATGTGTTCACGCACGCACACATGCACGCACACACACACACACACACACACACACACACGTGCCTGTGTGCACATGCTGATCTTGTGATCCTTTGATCTCAAGATTTATTGGAGCAACTCCAGCAGAGGGAGATAGTGAGCGATTTGATGAAACTGCTTTGCTGTGGATCTTCGATGAGATCTGACATGCTCTGTAATGTTGTCATGCAAGTTTCTGACCAGAGAAAGCATCCAAAAATGTAATTATTGGAGTTAGAAACAAAGCAACTCTTAGTTAGAAAAATGTAATGGACTCAAAAATCAGAAAATTAAATCTGTGCAGAAAATCACAGACTCCTTGAGAAGTCCTCACTCAGCCACATAATACTCTTAAAGTTAGTGCACCATACATTTCTTCATAGATTTTGCACAGTGTTTTTTCCTGTGATTTATCAAGGACCCATATCTCAAGGTATTGTCTCTACAGTGTATTGAAAAGTCTTCCTGAGACATTGTCCTTACTGTTTAGATGATGTACCTCTTTGCCATCAGTGGTTCTTATGAATAAAGTTTCTGTTTATGATGGTCCTTTTTTCATAATGACGAAAGTGTAATGAACTCGACTCCTTTAGGCAGGATTAAGATTTCATTAAAATCTTGAAGAGTCTGACAGACATGCAATTGCTGAAAGATTGACAGACTCGGATTTATGGTGTTTTTGTAAATGAAATAATTATGTTATTTGAATGGAATGTATGTTTCTAAAAGATAGGATACAAAAAGGTAATTTGTTTTCTGTGGTGTTTATTACCCTCAATGTTCCATGTCAATTGTAAAATAAAACCTTTGTGAACCAAGCACAGAGGGAGAGATGTCTATTGAGCTCAATCATTTCATATTTTTTTATTTTTTTATTAAATGTTTACAGAACAGTTATGCAAAACAGGCACTAAGAGAGATGGTCTAAAAGTCCTGGACACGGCAGAAAGACCCCACACTGGGATGCATGGCGCCCCACTCGGCGAAGCGGCAGAACTCTCCCTTCTCCAGCAGGTACTGGTGCCCGCAGTAGTCGGGGTGCTCGTAGAAGACCCAGGTGCCCTCCAGCACGCGGGCCGAGTGGACCTTGTGGAAACGCACGCGGTCGGGCAGGTTGGCCACATCCTCCATGCACTCAGACACCTGACCGCTGCAGTCGGGACGCTTGTAGATACGCATCCTGAACGTGCCAGAGGTCTGCAACACAAACAGGGCGGCTTTTAATACAATTCCTTCCATCTGTCCTACAGGTAAACCAACAAACCCCCAGCGTTGCATTGAGCTTTAGAGGCCCCTTGTCAGTGGAAGGTGTGATAAGCAATGGCACGAGTATCTCTAACTGCTCCACAGCTGACATCACAGATTTCTTGATTATGAGATTGGAATTCAATCTCTACATATGCCACTTAATCCTCTGAGATGACAAAACAGTTAAAAATAAATAAATAAACAAATACATACATACATAAATGTTATATCTATATAAGGTTAGCACACCATACATTTCTTCATAGATTTTGCACAGTGGACCCATATCTCAAGGTATTGTCCCTACAGTGTATTGATAAGTCTTCCTGAGACATTGTCCTTACTGTTCAGATGATGTACCTCTTTGCCATCAGTGGTTCTGATGAATAAAGTTTCTGTTCATGATGGTCTTTTTTTCATAATGAATCACAACGATTTATGGCATGCAACTAAAGTCTTTCCATAAGACAGGCTGACTGTCAACATCTTTCACTTGTATCCTCTAATCTTCCTTCTCCCCTGATGGTAGTGATGAATACACAGGTCACGCTGGAAGTGGGCTGTGACATCAGACCGTCTCTGACCACTTCACCTCTGTGATGTGTCACTACTTGTGTGTATGAAGAAAGCATGAAAGACAGACATAGAAAGAGTGAAAGACAGATAGAAAGAGTGAAAGACAGAGATAGAAAGAGTGAAAGACAGAGATAGAAAGAGTGAAAGACAGAGATAGAAGGAGTGAAAGACAGATAGAAAGAATTAAATTGTGCATGCAATACCCCTGCCATCACCTGACTCAAAACCACTCTGCCACCACAAACTTATGTTGGGCCTAGCGAGGATATGGACTCACATTTTGAACGAACCGACAGGACCTGATGCTGTCATTATAGCCCATCCAGCGCTGGTAGTCAAGGTACTCTCCCTTGGTCGGAATGTACTGAGAACCCATGTAGTTGGGCCTCTCATACAACACCCAGGACCCGCTCTCCACTCGGACGGAGTTAGAGCTTGTTGTTTTGTGTTCATTTAGTATGCATCTCTGAAATGTACTGAATCCAGAGAGTTCTTGGAAGTAAATATCAAATAAGGTGTTTGGGGGATGGCCGTGGTCTAACCACGCAGGGATTCTGTTTTCCACAGCACTACAGCAAGGCAAAGCCAAATGATATCAAAGCTTACAAAGCATACACAAGTGATAAGAGTACGGTGTAACGAATGGATCAATATAATGGATCAATATAATGGATCAAAATAATGGATCAATATAATGGATCACAACAAGCATTTGCTGCTTCACAGCCTCCCTTTGGTGAATCAGTGTAATTTGAATAGCCTCAGTGTTTATATCAGCGCAATAGCTGATTGCAATAGCAATTGTTTTAAACATGCACTGCTTTAAGCAAAGTTTACCAGCTATTGAATGGCAAAGTCTGACCTTCTGATCTCACAGTACATGATTTCAGAAAAGATTTATTGATCCAATGAAATTGTTTTCCCAGCAGCTAGCAGTGAGGCAACTAGCATAAAGTTGGCTTCTGGCCACATGGCTCTGTTGCTGAGCTTTAACACACGTGTTGGAATGGACAGGTACATTCAGACTACCATGCCCCACCCCCAACTACAACATGCACAGCCAATGCTGGGCCTCTCCCAGATGAGCCCTTATGGAGTTGATAGATGGAAAATCTTTATTACATAATGTCTTAATTGATATCAGCCACTAAATGTGCTAGCAGATCACATTTATGATTCCAGTTAGAGCATTTGACATACAATATATCAATACATAGATTCTTGCTAGAAGAATAGGCTACTTTATTTGATGCCTCCACCATTTTTTACTAAGGTAAGGCAGCATTATGCTAATAATGTAATTGATAAATTGCTACACAATGAAATCAGTATAATGCATGGTATCTCAATACAAGTTACTTTACATAATAATTACTCAATGAATATAGTGACAATACACATTAACAGAGAAATACTGTGAGATAATTTATACTCATGACTTATTCATGAGATAATCACTTTTTTGATTTGATAAATAGCCTATATTTGAAGTGCAGTGTTTTGATGTTTGTTCACAGAAAGCACTACAGCACAGTGATTGAATGTATTTGTCTGCATGTAAAGTGAGATGAAAGGTTATGCAACTTAAAGCTGCTAAATATGTGTCAATATTTAACGTGTCAAACAAAACGCTATCCATGTCACAGGAAATCATGATATTTGAATGAAAAAACATTTCTCAAATGTATCTACAAAATCGTATACATTTGTATGTAACATGACATGAAAGCTGAAAGAATGAAAGAGTTTGAATGAAATATATGTTATGTTTTAAAATATAAGTTTATTTACATTTGAGTAAAACAAACCTGTATTTTGAATTATGTGATCAAAGTTGCAAAATCTTAATCACTTCCTTTAAGTGATTGATATTTTCTCTTAAATAAATAAATACTTAAATAAATCACCCAAAAGCTGACATATTGTACACAATCATTATTGTATCTCCCTGAGACAAACATACATACTGTACGGCATCTGTATCCCAGGTATTACAGTTTCTAGTTCTTGGAGGGATGGACACTGACTGTCATGGGTATCATACCAGTGACCCTATACCAACAAGATAGCCTCTAACCATCAGGTCACCCTGCTGCCCCATATAGTTGTTAGATGTTAAAATGAAAAATCCTGTTTGACACTCTATAGTAAGTCGCTGAATGACTTGGAATGCCTTTATAATTCATATTGTGTCACTTACATACATATTGACTATTGACTATTTATTTTAGGTCACACATCCACACAAACATAAATCACAACCTTAGGGTGATCATTAAGGAGTTTATTGGAATACAACACATCACTGGGAATCCCTGATTTTCTGCAAAGCTCAAGTTCACAATTCCACGATTCTCTTGATAGACCCCACAGTGGCGTTCAAAGCTCCCCACTCTGAGTGGCGACGGTACTCTCCCTTCTCCAGCAGGTACTGGCGACCACGGAAGGTGGGATGCTCAAAGAACACCCAGGAACCTTCTACAACTTTGCAGGAGTGGATCTCATGACCGTGCCAACGCTCCTGGAGAGACGTCACATTATCCGTCACCTCCAGATTCTGGCCATCAAAGCTGGGCCTCTCATACAGCTTCAGTTTATAGGGCCCGCTGGCCTGAAACAAGAACAGACATGTGTCATTTTTGGTTATGAAGGGATGTTTTTTCCCCAGAGGCTTCAGAAATGTCACTGTATGGGTATGTGAGGAAACGCTCACGGTCATCAGAAGGATGGGTTGACCCATATCAACATGCTGACATCAATGTAACTACATAGCATATTACTGTATGTTGCTTTATTTCAACTCTATGCTTTGTATCAGAAATTCTATATTTAGCATGGAATGTTATCCTAGGTGTTAACAATGTCAGCCATGTTACTACTTTGCTTTCTGATGTGTCTTGGTGACCTACATTTCTGATGACCCTGCAGGATCTGACACAGTCATTGAAGCCCATCCACCGCTGGTAGTCAGTGTATTCTCCTGGGCCGATGATGTACTGGTATCCCATATAGCTGGGACGCTCAAACAGGACCCACCAGCCACTCTCCACCCTCACAGAGTTGCAGCGGTTTAGGAGGCCATGCAGGTCAGTTGAGTCCCCCTTGCAGTCATAGGACCGGCCCTGGAAGTCCTTGTCCTCAAAAAAGACAATCTGAAGAGGAAGATACACAGACAGACACACATCAACCATTTGTTTCTTACATCTGATTTAGAAGAATGTGTACGTCTGATAACTACTGGAATTGAACATACACTAAAAAAACCTCACCTTCTCCATTTCTAACTCGGATCACTACAGGCACAGCAGCCAGCACTGCAGCTCAAGCCCCTGCAAGTATACTCTTTATATGTGGCAGAGACAATAACACCAAGCACATGGTTAGCAGTAAATGAATCAGATATTTCAATCAGCTATTCAAATATTCATCTAGGCTCAACCTATTGTTCTAAAGCACTGAATCGCTCGTCCACAGACAATAGGTGTTGGAAAGTGCCAAGTATCCAAACCTCAGTTGAAGCTTGTTCTAAAATAGTATGGTCGAAACAGTAATGAACCAACTAAACATTAGTAATATTCAAAAAGAGATTGTTTGATGCTCAATCCAAACTTGAACAGTAAAACAATAAAGAAACAACCACGCATTAATATTGATTACAAAAAACAACAAGATATGTAGATGAATTGTCTGTTGTTTTTATATTTTCTCTACGGGATAATGCCAATAGACATTTAAAGCCACAGCACAACTGTTTAGATTTCAGTCATCATCATTCCCTCATCAGTTGAATAAACACTAATATTTAATTACTCAGAAATGTGTACATGGAGGAAAGAAATGTAAGGGTTACAGGTTCATTACATTGCAGGAGCCATCCATACCTTGAAGTCAAATACTAATAGCAAACAATGACCCACATCATAAACCTAAATAATGTCAAACACATAAAGATAGTTGCTCTACTTTTCTGGCGCCACTAAATTCCATTAATAATGTAGAGTATATATATATATTTTTTAATGTCTTCAATAAAGCACAAAACAGGTAAGCTAGTACAACCAATTTGTACTGGTGAATGTTTTTTTTTCTTATTATTCTTTAACTATTCTTGTTTTTTTATCTTTGCTTTGTTATTGTTGTTCTGTAAACTGTGTTATGTAAGTCCTTGCAAAATGCATGAACTTGACTTAAACCCAAAGCTGCTGTGGGTAGATTGGCTTGAGATGGGTAGTTATGGCTTATTGGAGTTATAAGAAAGATATTGTTTGCAGTAGGAATATTAATTCAACTTAGAATATGCTCAGAATATTCTAAGCTAAAACTAATACATCATATTGTCCCAAAAATAAGACAATGTTTTTTGCCGCACATTACACCCTGAAAAAGTCTTATATTCATGAGATTGGAGGTGTCACTGTAAAGAAAGTTAGGCTTTGGAACGATATTCAGCCCCTTTCCCAGGATTTATCAGGATTCATACGACATCATTGGATTGCTAGTGCTAGCATACAAACTGAGCCCAGGACAGCCTTCAAAAGACAGTGATGTTAATGTTGGATGACCCACTGGCTAATCAGTAGGTTTCAGAGGGTTGAAAGTAAGGCCAAGTTAACCAAGGTCAGGACTGAGGAGTTATAAATCCAATTTTATAGGGATAGTTTGGATTTTTGGATGTTAAATTGTATGAAATACTTACCAGTAGTGTAGTGGATGCAAAGCTAACTTACCAAGTCCCTTGGTGGAGTTCTGGATGATTTCCAAGCAAATTGGAAAGCAAACGGGGTTTTGACACCAAAATGTTTTAATCCACACCACAACATGCACGCAAAGGGTTACCTATTTCTAACACAAAATAATCATCCTCCAGCACTTAGGATTCTGCTCTCACTTGGCACTATTTTTTTCCTTGAAAAAGGCCATTGTATTACTACATGCTAGAGCCATTTCACAGGTAACCTGGCCTATCAGCTGTTTCACAATTCTGGAGGATGATGATTTTGTCTTAGAAATAGGTAACCCTTTTGCCTGCATGTTGTGGTGTGGATTAAAATGTTTTGGTTTCAAGACCCTTTGTCTGTGGTTTGCTGTCTGTCTAAAGCTTCCCAGTTCACCAAACTGGACAGAACTCCAACCACGGGACTCCGGTAAGTAATCTAATAGCTTTGCTTCGACTACACTACTGGCAAGTATTTCATACAACTTAATGTCCAAAAAACCAAACGATCCCTATGGTTCTATTATTCACTTTAAAATAGGCCTACCATTCTTTTTCCAAAAATTAGTCAGGATAAAGAAATGTTTTATTGCATTTATTGTTACTAGATAACTTTCTACATTTCTTACTGAGATTTATCTATTTTGACAAGTTTATAAAGGATTTGTAAATTGTTTGTTAAATGGACACTTCACCAATTGTCAAATTATTGTCAAATTATTTTGCACATAATCGCAATGTACTGTAAAGAGTTTTGCACATATCAATTTGACAGTGGCTGAGTGTATGAATTTGAATATATCTTCCAGTGTTGTCATCAGAGGAAATCCTTGTGTTGTGTTAATTAGATTACAGCTCAATGAAATGGAGATGAAAAAATGGCAATCGCAATTGCAATCCCTATTGCTATTTTTTCATCTCCTAAGTACTTTATGTACCTTATGTAACTAAGAAATGAGGGTAACCATTGTGTTAAAGCTGTGCAGTCATTGACACTATGTACATTTTGTATTTGGGCATCTATAAAGTTGTTTTTCCCATCTTAGCGTCTTGTATATGAGTGCACTCATGCAAAATGACCTCTCAAGATGTTTTTTTCGTTGTCGGAAATGACCCTTTTCTTTGCCATACAGAAAGTGCCCTCTTAGAAAGTGATGATTGATGTATTTTTTTGCATATAATTTTAGTTTACCATCATCCCCACTTAAAGGACCACACTGGTACGGTGATAAACCTACATTAAATGTATCTCCTGGTTGTGCTAACAAAGTGGTCTCCTCTTGTCAAAGAAATCAAGGTGAGCATTGGACCCATAGAACTATATAAGGATTGGACCGGATAGGTGCTACAGAAAGCGGTGAGTTCATGAAAATAAACAAGGAAGTACACCCACAGAGAGAGAAGCATATTTTCTAAGGAGCTTTGGAGCTTTACCTATTTGTAAGCACAACCAGGAGATACATTTGGGTAGTTTTTTTCGATGTAATTCTATGGTTTATCACCATCACATTTGCATAACAAAAGAAAGGAAAGAAATAAAAAGGTTAAAAAAAAAAAGTAGGCTCAGGAAAATGGTCTGGGGTAATGTAAAATATGTGTGTTGATTAGTAAACAGGCTAAAACTCATATTTAGATCGGTATGGTCCTTTGAAATGGGGCAGGATATCCTTCAAAAAAGACATAGATCTACACTATTTATAAAAGGGCACCCAATCCTTCCCCATTAAAGATTTTAGGTGCTGGAGTGCCCTTTTGTTGCTTGAGCCCCTGCCCCCAAAATGCTTGTGTACAGTCCTGATCATTGTGATGCGAGAGATGAGCTAATCATTTTCCGATAACTCATTCATAATGAAAAATTCATTAAAAATGAGTAACTAACCGAATTTATCATAATCTAAGGACCAAATGGACAATTAGTCAAGCAATGAAGAAAGAGGAGGTAGACCTACCTCAGATAATATAACCTACCACTATACAGTATGTACTACTATGCATCAATATACAGTTATATTATCACGTGGAAATCACAGGACCACATGCAACAGACAAGTCGTATGCATTAGCAATTTAAGTGAATAATAATAATAGTTATAATTGCACATACACGTTAAATACATGATATAAACAAAAATACTGTCAAAAGGCTCCCCAAATGTTTACTCAATATGAGCACTAGCCCTTTCAGAAGGTTGGTCTCCAACACCTCACACACCTGCAAAGCTGCTAATAACCCTGCTGAATCATGGCCTCCATTGTCTTGCAGTTCAGCAGAGTAGCAGCCATGCTCTGTTCTCCTGCAATTCACCAAACAATGTCCCTTTGCTCACCAAAGACTTCTGACAGACTTCTAACCAAATGTTTATTAAGGAATGACCAGTGTGTGTCCAGGATTCAATGTGAGTTATCCTGTCATTTGTTGAATGGCAACAAAGGAGTATTGTTGCTACATTTTTCTGAATTGATTGTTTGATTGTTGAATGATTTGATGATTTGCCAGCATTCATTTGAAGTTTGATCATTAATTGAAGATTTGACACCCGTTTGTGTATAGTATGCATATTGTGTAAAGTAGTATGGGCATTAAGTTTGAATGCTAATTTAATTTATTTAGTAATTCGGTTAGGCATAATTGAATGCCGACTGAACATTGGATATTATTATCATCATATTTTATTTACATTCTTGCTGTTTGGTATTTGAAAACTGGGAGACTGGCTATGGTGACTGCTGGCCATAATTAATTAAGGGATGACTGGGGTAGAGGTGAACAGAAGTGAGCAACTCAAAGAAGGGAGGCAGGACACAGGATGATAGGTTCAACCACTGGCTGTGGTGTGTTTACTGAGGAGGTTTGATGAGCGTAAACCAACAATAAAGAGAAACAAAGTACAATTGAATTTAAAGGCTTAATTCAGGATTCCATAAATAATCAGAAATAATACCAAATAGCAAGAATGTAAATAAAATACTGATAATAATAACCAATGTGCAGTGAACATTCAATTATGCCTAACTAAATTACTAAACAAATTAAATTATCATTCAATAATTAAATGTCCATATTATACACAAAACAGATGTCAATCTTCAATCAATTATCAAACTTTAAAGGTGCTCACGTTGAATCCTGGACGCACACTGGTCATTCCTCAGTAAACATTGAGAAGTTCTGGCAGATGTCTTTGGTGAGCAAAGGGAAATTGTTTGGTGAATGAAAGAGCACCGAGCATGGCTGCTACTCTGCTGAACTAAGAGAGACAATTGAGGCCATGATTCAGCAGGGTAATTAGCAGCTTTGCAGTTGTGTGAGGAGTTGGAGACCAACGTTCTTAAAGGGCTAGTGCTCATATTGAGTAGACCTTTGGGGCGCTTTTTGACAGGATTATCTCTGATTATTTATGGCATCCTGAATTAAGCCTTCGATTGAATTGTACAATAAATTGTAATAATTACTTTTTCCAAAGCTTTTTGTCAAGAGGGAATCCATCACCACACTGCTTTTGAGCTTTCATGTGTTAGGCCCTAACATCAAGTGAAAACCAGATTTGTCAAATTAAAGTGTTAAAGAAGTCTGCTCTACATTAGGCCAAACACACAGTAACATTAGCTACCTAAACTTATGTCTCTTTCATGACACCATTAATACTGAT
>OMKL01154775.1:0-30405 GCA_900302295.1 Parasudis fraserbrunneri | reverse complement strand
AATAAGAACGTAATTTAATGGCTGAGACTAAATGGTCCTCACTTTGCCAGACCAACAACATTAAATTACGTTCTTATTGAATGTAATTTGTATGTGGTTGAGTTTACATGGCCCTAATTTCAAAAGCAGTTAATGCAGCTTTAATTAAATAAAATCAGTAGACAGGTAAGTCTAGTGGTGATATAGGCCTATGCAGTACAAAAATATAACATTTTCAGTACACCAGCCAGCGAAGAGTTTATATAGGCTACTTAATCTATAATATGGTTTCTTAAAGGGGCATTAGTGGTTGATTTTCCAAGAATGATTACTGCTATGATCTTTATTTTATTAGATATTTAGTTATAATGCTTTGTTTTGATTTTAATTCCTGAAAACCATAGTCACTGCACTAAGCATATAAAACTACTCAATAATTGAACCCTTGCAAGAACCATATAACCACGTTTTTAATTTTTTTGGACAGCCCATGAATTGGCAGTTATAAAGTCAATCCAAATCACTTGGAGTATGAATGTGATATATCACCAGAAAGTACACAACCTCTATTGTCTTTAATGAATGAACACAACACTCTACCATCTATTGATAAATAAAGTTTGAAAACTTTGTTCCTCTGAAAACTTAAAATGGAGTTATATGGTTCTTCATCGGATATACTCACTTTGAAAACTATATTTTACTAACATAAATTTTAAGGCTATACTATTTTTTCATCTAGATCTTTTCATTAAACTGTAACTGACACAATGCTAGGTTTCAGTGTCCTCGGAGGACACACAAGGACAAATTAAAACTCATTATTTTTTGAATTTCTTGAAAATGAAATGATTCTCTATCTCTTGAATGTTTACCTCTTGTCATGCGATCCATGCTCGTTAATACATATCACAAACATAAATTATTTGTCATGTGGGGACCCACCAGAAGAAGGCTCATGACCCACGCTGGGTCCCAAACCGTCATTTATGAAACCAGGATCTGCAAAGTGATTATCTATCACACACCAAACTGTGGTTTTGCAATGAAACTGTTCTCCTGAAGTAAGCATGATCTTTGTATGGGACGCTAGCCTGAGGATTTCAAAAATAAGCTAGAAACACACACACACACACACACACACACACACACACACACACACACACACACACACACACACACACACACACACACACACACACACACATTTTTCCTAGTGAAAAATATCCTCTGGCACTGACCAGAAGAGTGCCCAGCAATGTGCTGTGGTGGTCGTCTTTTCCTCTGTTAATGAATGCAGAGGTGACCTGTTTGTCTGAGGAAGAGAGCAGAGGGGAAGCCTGTGTTTCCACTCCATATTATCTGTACCACACAGGCCCCTGCCAGCCAGGCCTCTGCCTTCACACACCGTGCTCCCGCAGGAAGCAGCACTCCATGAAGGTCAAAGGTCAGGGGAAAAGAGAGAGGCACTCGTCCTTTCATTTACCATCGACCCAAGAAATACATGACGCGTGGTATGTTTACTGTGCTATAGTCTAGTTAGGCCTCCTATATTTACCTTGGGGTCTGATCGAGTATCGTTATCTCTTGAAAAGTAGGCCAAGCTCAATTTTCAAATTAAATCACATTTAAAGAACATCACACAAAATGATATTTGAGTAATGTTAAGGACCTGAATCTTTTTAAGCTGCTAACGTATTATTCTATATCTATGACCTCTACTTTCCAGAATAAGCAGTCCATGCACATGAAAAATGTATAGATATTGTCATGCTTTTATACTTGTGCTTTTTATATTTACATCAGCCATATTATTGAAGAATATATCTAAAAATGTTTACAATTGTATATGTTGTATACATAGCATGACAATTAATTAAAGTTATGCACAGGGATTACATCAGATGTGCCGCTATTTGTATTATGCACTGTCAGCTTTTGAAAGCTTTCTCTGCAGCAAGTCTCTGCATGGAGATACCTTTAAATGAGGTTCTTGCTTCTATAAACAATTTTGACTTTTTATATATTGTGACAAAGGTGACTTGACATGCTCAAATAGCTTTTTTTAAGTCCATCCATGTCCACGGTGAATATTTTAAACCTGCTATGAAAGAGAATTATGCATTTATAGTTTAAGAGAATTGTGCATTTATAGTTTAATAAACATTCTGACAAGACATAAGCCTCTATTGAAGAATATCACCAACTGATAAGATGAGACATAAACTTACAAAGTCAAAATGGCTTTATTGATCCATACAGATGAAAAACAATTTAAATACAAAACAATGCCAGTCAATACTGAGAAAAAAAACTACATTTTTCTTGTGTAATTGACTATAATGACAAACAAATCTGCCCAGCAGAATCAGCTTCTTAAAAATAATGAAAAGTTAATCCCTGGTGTATCATTACATTGAGTATGTGATTATTTTTGAGTGACAGGAAGCATGATCACAAAATATGGAAAGCACTTGAGTGATGATTTAGCAAAACAAAATCATGAAAAGGCATGTAAAATGAAATATTGTCTATCAGAGTGAGGAAGACTAAGAAACAAACACAAATAACAAGAGACTAATATTCTTCGAGGGTTACTAATTTCAAGTATTTCCATTATGATAAAATACAGGTAGGCATATACAAAATAAAAAGTCCCATGCATGTCCTGCATGCATGTTTCCTGGTGATTTTCTTTTTTCTTTTTTTTTTCTTATAACTTGCTGTTGCCTGCCTTTTTCAATTACATTTATGTGAGTTTTAGAAATCATTGGCATGAGATAGTTTGCATTAATGATGACCTTAATGTAGGCTATAATAAAAATAATCAATAGGCTTATTTGTGAGACAGGTAGGCTAAGTGTAAAGGAGCTTCTGTCGACATGTCTTCTTCGAAAAAAATCACTTTAGTTCCCAGTGCAGAAAAAACACTCACATGAAATACTCAGGTGAGGAAGGGTTGTCACTGGTGGACCCAGTTTCGTGGTAACCATTTGCACCAGTCAGTTTCTCGCATTTAAGTTTATATGCGTCCCTCTCGCGTGCCAGCCGATTGAGCTCGTGTTTCAGCTGCTCGACTTGTGTGACCAGACTGGTCTTCTCATGTTCTAAAACATGTTTCTGCTGGACACGCTTGAAGCGGCAAGACTGTGCGTAACCTCTGTTTTTCAGGGTTCGGCGCTTCTGCTTCAGACGCATCACTTCGTCCTTGCCCAAACCCCTCAGGTGCCGATTGAGCTCTCTGACAGACATGGAAACAAGCTGGTCGTCTGAAAAGTGGGCCTCGACGTTGGCTCTTCTGTCGTGACGGCTCTGCTGGTGGAGATGGTGCGCACTAAGGACTGACTGTGACTCGGGCGAATGGGGAGACGAGTTGTCGAGGTCTTCCTTGTGATATTGATCTTGGCAGTGTGCGTTCGGAATATCTTGCATCTCAGGGTGACCCGAGTGGGTGTCAGGCTGGCGGAGAAGTCCGGGGTATGGCTGGGTATCGTTGAGGTGATGCGCCGCCCCGTATCCATCGAATTCTGCTTGGAAAGCTGGTTGGTGGTTGTGTGGCGCGGATGGGTGCCCGTGCACCGTGGTGCCGATGAGTGCTTCCACTGCGTCCTCGGGCGTTAGACCAAAAGAATGAGGATACATTTGATTAGGGTAACCTCCATTGTTAGATATCCAGAAGTGGTCACCGCCGGGGTTATTCCTCTGCTCGTTTGGATTGAGGTTTGGTGACGAGGGCACCGAGCTGCAAGGTGTGCTGCCCGGAGTGGACGAAACAGAGTCCGGCCTTTGAAGCTGACTGCATGGCCCAATGAATGAACGGTCGAGTCCCTGCATCGCCTCTTTCTTGACGCCGAACTTCATCAAGTCGAACTCGCTGACAAAATCCATGGGGGGTTTCTGGTGTCCCAAATGTGAATGCGCCTCGGCGGTCATGTTTATTGGAAATCTGGTATCTTCCAAGAGTTCCAAAACAGGGCTACCACTGTTTCATGCAGTCAATTCGCCTAAATATTGTCACTTTGAAAATAAAATATTTCAGTAAAAAAGACTAATAAATGGTCCTGCGAGGAAAAAAACATGCGTGCGCAAAAAGGTTTCCTTAAACGAACCACTTGACGATCTAATTCCCTGCAGGCTATGGACTACTTCTTGAGGCCACAATGCTTAGTCTTCTGAGAGCCAGTGGACAGGAACGTGTATGCTATAGGCTACCACCTCTGCCTTTTTCAGGAGAAGCGCAATTTCTTCATAAAGCACCATTGGCGTGATGTCACGCGTTGTAGACTACACCTCCACGGTCCTCTCCAATGAAAAGACGTTGAAGAGGTCAATTTGCATAAACGCTGATGTGTGTATCTTCAGCACCTCCGAGGCTTAACATGTGATATAGTGCCCATTTTGATCCAATCTCAGCAACAATGTGCACAGTGGTGCAATCAGTCTTTTCTCTTTTCAGTAGATTTTCTCACGTTTAACTTGTATGTTTTAACTCTTAAAGGTCCAATACGTAATCTTTGTTTTGACCATATTAATTTGGGGTATACATAGGCTACATACAAGCGTTTGATCAGTAGGTGGAAAATAAACAATTTGCACATTTCTAAACCCTTCATAAATCAGAAAATAGGTAGTTTTTACTCCAGTGTTTACAAACATTACCAACATAAGCAAACTTTTACAGCCACAAAATACAGCACATACGATTAAAAACTCATATTTATCAGTTGTCTGGTGTTAGTCCTTGTATCAAGAGCTCAGTCAATAAACTAGAGAACACATGTCTCCATTGCCATTTCTCATTTTTGGTCATGTAGCTACTTATTTGTTTACATTTGGATCACTGATTGGGCCTTTAGTAATATTTATACTGCCTCTTTTAGCTGTCCCCTTTGGCCTAAATGTGTGTTTGGATTCAAAATCCAGATTATGTTTATCTTGCCTAACCAGTCAGACCCACACCGAAATGAAATAGCCTATATGCCTCCTAGAATTATTCTGGGAAAATATTCTTTAAGCTAGTGCTGACTTTGTCTACTTCACATCATTTTAGACAACTGCTGCTATCATACGAAATGTGTCCTCAGTATGTAGTTACTGTATTCATAAATGAAATGTATTTTAACCTGCCTGCACGTCCCGTTTAACATCAGTGATAGAAGAACATACTGTAGAGAGCAATAAGGATATTGCATTTTACTCTCATGCTTGTCCTGGTTGTTGTGTTCTTTGTGGCCTAAGATATGGGTTAATGCTGACACCTTGTGGCTATTTGTTGCCTAAACAGGACTGCTGGTGATACCATTGGCTGCAGTCAAATCACCAGCTTTCATTATATGGTTGGATCCTGTCTCTACAACAACCTTCTCTCTCTCTCTCTCTCTCTCTCTCTCTCTCTCTCTCTCTGTATACACAACATCCATCCCACATGGCAATAGGGTTCTGTGTGTTTCACTGGCTATTTGGTAAACATAAAGGACTAAAGAGGGGAGTTTGCTCTTCAGTTCAGAGAGAAGCCATGGAGCAAATGGGTAGCATGAGGAGAAAGACTATTGCCAGACTACATAAAGCCGAAGTTATGATTGCTGGAGAGCAACTCAGGTATGGAGAAAGAGAGCGAGAGAGCAACACAATACTTAATACTATATGATCTACTCATTGTGCAAGCCTACAACGTTTTTGCAAGTTTTACTAAAAGCTTATCATCTGAGACAGTAAAAGAAAAAATAGTTATATTAATACGTTTTCAGTGTTACAGATGTTGAGACTGTCTATGGTCTCAATGCAGATCTTAAGACCAAACACGGTCTCAGGTCTTAGACCTAATTTGTCTCAGTCTTGGACCAGCAGAGGTCTTGAATTTCAAAAATTTCCTCTGCCTTTTCCTTTTGTTGAGTGCTTTTTTAATGTTTGTACAATGATCAAGAAGCCAAACAGGATTTTCCCCTGGCACTGTTGGGGTTTTCTGCTGCTTGGACTATAACCAGTTTCCATAGAATATATGCCATTGTGGCATATTATCAATACAGCAATATTGACAGACTTGCACACTATTCTAACTGTCTCTTAAACAACTCAAGATGTTCCAGTCTTGGACTTGACCTTGATTGCTTTTGGTTTTGATTTTGACTCGATCTAGACTTGAACGAGTGTTGGTCTTGACTTTAACTGGGATGGTCTTGCAACACCACCAACTTTATATAGCTCAGCTTACTGCCAATTTTGATCTCACTCCTCAAGGTTGAGGCTCCATGATGGAAAGCTGATCAAGGAAAGACGTTATCACCTGCGTACTTACCCAAACTGCTTTGTGGCCCAAGAGCTTATAGATTGGCTTGTCAGTCATAAAGAAGCTCCGGACCGGGCCACAGCTGTCTGCCTCATACAACACCTCATGGACCATGACATTGTCCACCATGGTAAGGGGAAGGCCTGTTTCACCCGATGGCAAAAGGTCACCAACATAGGAGCTCTTTAAAGCCAGGATTCACAATTTAAGTATGTCGGTAGGTCTAACAGTAGACTCTTGAACAGTTTGACTTGAACATGGTAAGTAAGCATTTTGTAACGTTCATAACTCTAAATACAGGTTTATTTTACTCCAGTGTTTATGCACGTTAATAAACATTTTACAGCCTTAAAATACATGTAAGACTCATGTTATGCTGTCAGATTCTGTCCTTGTAGCCTATCAAAGACACAGAAAATCAAACTGAGGATGAAAACATTTCCTCAGTCCATTGAATCAGAGCAAAAAATCCAGTAGCTGGGCAACAGTGTTTCAACAGCGGCACCACACTGCAAATAGCCTACTATTTGAGATTTTAAAGGCCCCACTGTGCCACCACAAACATATATCTGTATTAGGAGTTATAATAATTTGACGAGTCTCATGGGCATTGTGTCACTCCTTTTCTTCAGTCTGTGACAAGCGGCCTGTATTCAAGGATGCAAAGCTGTTGTATCGCTTCCGTAAAGATGATGGCACTTTTCCCTTCAACACCGAGGTGAAGGTCTTCATGCGAGGACAACGACTGTATGAGCAGTGAGAGCTGTTTTGTTGAGGTCTAGTGAGACTAGATGACCTTGAAGCCTGCTGTTTATGCTTGTGAAGGCAAGCATAGATACCTGAGATGGAACTGGAGATTTGACCACTCAGAAGGTCTATTTGGCTGCCATTTCTATACTTACTTCATTAGCTTCCATTCAAACTCTGGCTAGTGAGGACATTTTTGTTGGGAGTGGAAAATACTAGCCAGAGGATAAGTGGGCAAGTTAAAAGTTGCAGCCCAGATGGCTACATAATGCGGTGCTTGCCAAGAGCTGGCATATGTTAAATAGGTTGCAATGATAGTGGATCACAATTTCTAAGTCTACTCAGTAGTGTGAAATGTCCTTTAAATAGATGCAGGTATTTTGTCTAATCATTCCCTCCAGCTACTGCATGTAAGTGATTTATCTAATATGACAAAAGCCATATCTGCTACTTTGTGTGTGTGTGTGTCCACAGCCTCATAGCAGACAAGGACTCCATTCTGCAGCTGAGAGAGGAGCAGGGTGTTGCATATCAGCGTTCCTTCCCTGGTTGCCAGTTGATTGACTGGCTGCTCCAAAATGGAGAGGCTGAGAGCCGGCGCCAGGGTCTGGAGCTGTGCCGTGCTTTGCAGGAGCAGGGCATCATTCAGCACGGTGAGACAGCCAAGTGTTTCACCTCTGCTCTACGGCATCTATTGTATGATATTAGCTGGCTCTCAATATCCTCTGTAAAAACATGTGCACTATTCATGCATTGCATTTGTACGTATACAGGCACCTAGCATAGTTTTACTTACTACTACAGCATGGTCTAATACTGTGTGTTGTGCATTTGTGTTTGTTATTGTTGTTGTTGTTGTTGTTGTTGTTGTTGCTGCTGATGGTGTTGTTTGAGTAGTTAATACCAAGACAAAGTCAAGCAAACATCTGTTGCCTGGTAATAAACACTTTTCTGACTCTTTGAAAGCAGTGGTGGCCAACTGTGATTTTACTACCAAACCAAATAAACAGCTCCTTTCTTAATAAAATCTTCCCATTGATTATAATATGTACCCCTATACTTCTTGTTCTTCTTCTTCTTCTTCTTCTTCTTCTTCTTCTTCTTCTTCTTCTTGTTCTTCTCTCACACTCAACTGTTTTCACTCTCCTTCCATCAGTGTCAAAGAAACACAACTTCTTTGACAGTGGGTTACTGTATCAGTTCTGCATCAATTTTCGCCGTCGGCGCCGCCTGTCTGAACTGTTAAATGAAAGTGAGAGAGACGATGGGGAAGGGATCACAGTGCAGACGCCAGAGGACAACCGTACTGACAGTCCTTTTGTCCTGCGGAAGACCCTGCCTCAGGAGGCCAACAATGGATTCCAGTCTGGTAAGACAAACTCTCTGTGCACCAGAGGTGGGGATCCATTCACTTTCAATTCAATCAATGTAAAATATGTATCAGAACTGCAACTGCAGTTCATATATTGAAGGAGCTATATACATATGTGAATGGGAATTCTGCATCAATGTTTCTAAAACAAATTCCGATAATTTCTATCAAGAAATTATTGAAAATGAATGGCCTAGTAAATAGATAAATAAATAAGTAAGTAAGTAAGTAAGTAAGTAAGTAAGTAAGTAAGTAAGTAAATAAATAAATACATAAATACATAAATAAAATTACTAATGTTAGGCCATTCATTGTCTCTAGATATGAGAAAATTATTACAAAGATTTTTTTTTTATTGAATGAATTGAATCTATGCCTGTTTTGTACTCTCAACACTTATGGAGATGTCTATGCCTGTGCTTTCTTATTAATCTTTTGCCATAGTGCAATCTAGTAAGGACTTGAAACCGGCAGCCAACGTGCGTCGAGGCAGCTTGAATTCCCTTCAGCAACTTTCATCAGGATTATCTCCACTTGTTCCACTGTCTTCAACACCACTTGTGAGATGTAATCCAAAATCAGGTGTGTATTGAGAAAATGTTTCAGTACATCTGTGTGAAATTGTGAAGTGTAGCCTTGGGATTAAAGATTGAACCTTGCTTGCCAGATATTTATGTGGTCTTTCAGTCTCTCTAGGGTTTTATTTTCCAGACCTTGGAATATAATTAATAAACATTTTTAAATTGGTTTGGCAGTGCTAAAAAGACATTTTACTTGCGAAGAGTTGCTGTCACCTGGTGCACCCTTCATCAAAAGAGTATTGACAGTAAGTTGCTTTTTAATGACCCGTTCCAAATGGCATGTATGTTATACACATGATTCTAGACATCTAATTCAAAACATGAACATAAACAAATTCTCTACCAAAAGTAGAGAAGCAAGGCTCTAATCAGTGATGTCTACGTACAAAACTTGGAGCTACTTATCAAAAGAACATTGGCTTTTCTGTATCTAGCTTTTGGAGAGACTTACTCATATTCACAAATTAAGATTGAACAATCCAAGATCATAGCACCTGTGAATTCTTGATTAGAATATATTTTACCTTAAATCTCCATGGGGTGTGTAATAACAATTTATCAAATGTGTTCTCACGCTCCTCCGTGTCATACTGTGTGTCCCAGGTCATGGGGGATGCACTGGGCTGGGGCTTTGTCGTCAGAGGCATCGCTCCCTGTTACATCCAGGCTGTCGACCCTGGAAGCCCTGCGGCGGTGGCTGGAGTCAAGGTAGCTTAAAATGATTTTCAAATTTTGTAAATGTAACTTTGTATAAATGTAACTAAATGTATTTGTGGAGAGTGATAGTCCATTGTTTGTCTTGCTGTCTCTGTTCACTGTATTTGAGATCCTGTTGTGATTGTACCATGTGTGTGTCTCTCGTGTTGTGGAACAGTTTGTTTTGGAGTAGTTTGTTGATATGACAAATCCCTACATCCATTGTATTATAAAGAGCTTGTGATTCTGATTTCTGAGACCCATCTTTCTGACATTCTGTCTTCAGGTTTGTCAGTTTGTTTGCCAGGTGAATGGACAAAATGTTCTCCACCTGGACCATCGCACAGTCTCAAGACTGGTGATGACAGGACCTCGCATTGTTGAACTGGAAGTTATGGAACCACTTGGATGACCACATGAGCTTAAAAATAGACAAATACATGTTGACTTTGATTACTCAAGAGCCTATTTGTGTGCCTAACTTTTGTTTTGATCTGATCCAGGCAGTGCACATACTTTTGCATTTAGTTATTCTGAAAATGAAGTAATGTAATTGTAAGTCACATTTTGTATATGCTGGAGGCATTGGTAAGCTCAGATGGGGATGCAACCCTGTTTCTTCCTTTCCTACCCACCCTCTGCAACCTGTCAACCATAACTGAAAGTGTTAAAGGGAGAATCCACTTAAAGGACCATACCAGTATTTTTGACATGTGGGTTTCAAGTCATTCTTGCCTTGATACAAAAATCAAGGTGCCCTTCTTTTTTCATAATCTTTTGCCATTTTCAGATACAATGGAAGTGGTGAAAATAACTTTAAAAAAAGTAAACGATTATGAAAATAGAAAGGTCCTTTAAAACACACGTTATTCATATGGCCTGTCACAGTTTAGGTAGATTTGTACAGTCTCTTCCAAAGCTAGTAACAAGAGTTGAGACTAGAGGTGCACTGATAACACTTTTTGCTGACCAAATACAAGTACAAGTACTTTGTTTTGAATACTCACCAATATAGAGTAGCCTACCGAAATGAGTACTTTGCTTGATAATTAATTATTTTTGCCTGTTATTATGCTCTGTTAAAAATTGTGTGCGAAAACGTTCTTTATACAGACAGTTTCTGTCTTCAAGTTTTATTCTAATCAAATCCTAATATAGCCTAACTAACAGAATTTCATTATCATCAAATACCACTCAGTTCTTGGTATCTGTTGCCTTCATTAATAATGTATGAGTATTTTAGCCTGGTATTGGGCCGATACTGTCTCGGTGAACCTAGTTGAGACACTACTTTGTGATGTGTGCCATTATGCCATAATATGCACATACTGTACCGTATGTTCTCTCGCACATTACTTTGTAAATCTCAGTAGATTTGTAAACTTAAAGACTAGATTAATCATAACATGCAGTGCATTTCCGTGTACATTCTACATATATCTGTACACACGTATATCTCTACTCGGATACAATTCACAATCACTTCTTGTGTACACACCTTTGTTAATATCTACAGATATCTGTTGACTCCTGAAGATATGTTGTATGTAAACAGGAATCTTGTGCTTTAACCTGTGTTTCTATCTCTCTAATCTCTTTATTATATTATTTAATCTATTTTTTCTTTTTTTTTAAGATGCAAAGCACCTCATAGACAGACAATACCATTAACTCGCCCAGTCATTCGTGACTCACTCACTCAATGTTTGCCTCTCTGCCTCTGGTGGCAACTCACAGGCATGGCACTTTGTGTAAGACCAGTTACATTTGTGTGAGAATGCTTCGCATCTCTGTGTCCTCATGTTCTTAGTGTTTGTACATTCTCTCCCAGCCATGCTGCATAGTGATGGTGACAACAATGCATTTCCCCCCTGGATAATAAAAGTATGCTCTAATATCTCAGGGTGGTCTGGTGTTTAACCAGACTATCCAGTAACCAAAAGGTCATAGGTTCAAACCCTACACTCAAGCCCCTCTTGTAAAATGCAGACCTAAACATGTCTCAGAGGGATATGCAAAGAAATTAATTTGTAATTACAGTGTATAATAGGGCAATTAAATGCTTGTAAAACAAGTAATATCTTCTCTCTGGAGTTGCTCCACTGACAATAGCGTACAACTTCACTTTTACTAGTGAAGGGGAAGGAGGAAGCTTTGGGAGAGGGTTATTATGTTATAAATATTTATGTACATGTTCCATTTACAGTTTAGAATCTTGTGTATCAATGAATACAAATAACTTATAGACTGTTTCACAGAATTGTGTTGCTAGGGAACAGCTTGGACCCATGTTTATTTCCAGCCAGTTATTGATATTAGAAAAAAAGGATATCTGGCACACTTTGGTGAGGAATAGAAAGATGAGTAGTTATTGATATTATCTATTCACCTAAATGTGCCAGATATCCTTTTTCTATATTTTTACCTACCTATCTGAGCACCTTGGTGTTTTTTTGTTTTTTGTTTTTTTTTGCGAAGTAGTGTCAGAATTCCGTGATTCAGGTATTGATATTAGCAAACACTGCAACAGGAAGTAAACGTGGGTCCATTTAGAATGTTTATGTTGTCATGTTGAAACCGTCTACAGTGTTCTTGTGGATGCTGCTGTTTCAAATTATTTTAAAAGGTTGAAACTCTGAGCCAGTGAGTTTAGCTACCAGTGTGTTAGAATTCATTTTGAAAAATAAAGATAATGTATATATTAGTGTATATATTAGTAAAGAGGGAAGGGGGAATCAGACACTGATTATTTGTGGTTTAGGCAGGGTGCAGGGGTCATCAAGAGGCTAAATTACACACTTCTGATTAGGGATTCTTATGTTCACTTGCACTCAACACATCTTGATCTTCCATCACTTTCTGCTTTGAAACAATCCAAGTAGGCCCACTGAAATCTGTTTGTGGTGTGATTAGGGCAAATAAAGACCTGTAGCTTAAAGATTTATAGAGGGATAACATTATTAAAAATACAGTTTTTAAGTTAGTGTTACATGAATGCAGTAAGTTAATTTACAAGACTGCACTGAAGCTGGGGACGTTGTGCCACTTCAAAATTCTAAATTCCCTGCCTTATCAGAGAGAGAAATCGATATCAGAAGACCTCAGTCAAGCCAAGGTAAAGAGCCACAGATGAAGCTAGTTTAATAACCCATTCCATTTCCCATGCCATGGAAGATGGAGGGAACCGTCCTCCCTGTCTGTTGCAGCACAGGTCCCCCACCAGTTTTACACAGGTCATCACTTGTTGGCCAAACTGCAACACCGGAACATGTCATAATTTTCATCTAAAAAATTGTTTATAAACCTAACCCTTAACTTAACCTCTGTGGAGACCTCATGTCCCACCCTAATCTCAAATAGATCACAGATTTTCGAAGATAGATTATAGCGTTTTTTTTTTTTTTTTTTACTTGCTTGGTCGTTTAGTGACAACCCATTCTGGTAGGGTAGATGCTAGATCTCATGGCCCAGAAGAACATTTTTCCATTTATTTTTAATTTGTAGCTAGTGGGAGTGGGGGTAGGGATAGGCAACCCCCAATAAAACGCTGATGACCCTGTGTGATCTATCATCTACCTTCTAGTAGTGGGGGTGTAACGAAATTGCAATATCCGCTCCTATAGTGTTAGCTCTTAAAAATAGGCTATATTTAGCAAAACCCTCTGTAAAACATCACTTCACCTGTCACCCCAAATGCACTGTAAAGAACAAAATGATTGGTACCTGGGAAAGGCAAACACTGTTCATTTTCGCCATTTTAATATGACAACATTAAAGGCACGAGTAGCATTTGTTGTTGTAGTAGACACAACATTCAAAGCTGGCGCTGCAGCGTGCCTGGCTCACAAAATTCAGATCAAACTGTCAAACAAGGCGTTGCAGATCAAATATGAATTAAGATCAAGCAACTACATATCCTATTTCTTGCCTAAAATGTTGTCAGAAACATATTTTAGTTAACCATTTAGGTGGAAAAAGAGAAAATTTACGAGCATGTTTTTAGCCAAAGTTGGGACAGATCTCAGCTCTTCCGAAAGTTTATTCCAGCTATGTGGAGCATAATAACTGAATGCAGCTTCACCGTGTTTTGTATTGATCCTAGGAACAGTTAGCAGACCAGTCCCTGATGATCTAAGAAGTCTAGATGGTTCATAGTGTGGAAGCAAGTCAGAGATGTATTTCGGTCCTAAACCGTTAAGTGATTTATAGACAAGTAATAGTATTTTGAAGTCAATTCTATGACACACTGGTAGCCAATGCAAAGACCTGAGAACTGGTGTAATATGTTCCGTTTTCTTAGTCTTTGTTAGAACTCTAGCAGCAGCATTCTGAATGAGCTGTAGCTGCCTAAATGCTTTTTTGGGAAGGCCTGAGAAACTACCATTACAGTAGTGTAACCTACTGGAAATGAAGGCGTGAATTCATTTTTCAAGGTCTTGTTTGGACATGTATCCTCTAATTGTTACTATATTTTTAAGATATAATAGGCTGATTTTGTTATAGACTTGATGTGAGCATTAAAATTTAGATCTGAGTCAATAATAACACCAAGATTTCTGACTTAGTTATTGGACTTCAAAGAAAGGGAATGAAGATATGCACCATCTCTCAGCCTTTCTTCCTTAGCTCCAAAGACAATTATGTCTGTTTTGTCTTTGTTTAGTTGGAGGAAATTTTGGCACATCCAGTCATTGATTTGGTCAATGCACACACACAGTGAGTCTATAGGAGTATCGTCACTTGATGAGAGAGCTATGCATAATTGAGTGTCGTCTGCATAGTTATGGTAGGCAATTTTGTTCCTTTGCATAATTAGGCCCAGTGGGAGCATACAGAGGTTAAATAAAAGAGGTCCCCGAATTGACCCTTGAGTGACCCCACATGTCATGCTAGTTCGTTCAGATGTGTAGTTGCCAATGGAAACAAAATATTCCTTGTTTTGCAGATAGGACCTGAACCAATCTCAGGCCGTGCCGGAGAGTCCAACACAGTTTTTCATTCTGTCTAGCAGTATTGAATGGTCAACAGTATCGAAAGCAGTACTATGATAATCCAATAACACTAGGATTGAACTTTTACCTGAATCTGTGTTCATGTGAATGTCATATAGACCCTTAATAAATGCAGTTTCAGTGCTGTGATGTGGTCGAAAACCTGATTGGAATTTGTCTAAGAGACCATTTGAAGTTAAAAAGTTGTTACGTTGTTGGTAGACAACTTTTTCAATTATTTTACTTATAATGTACTGCGTCAATGAGGTTAAGGTTAGGGTTAAGGTAGGGATGGGTTAGTATACAGGATACCAAGTTTTTAGGGAGTCCCACAATCAGATGCATCTTAATATGAAATGGCCTCGAAAGGAAATGGTTGTCAGTAAATGGAATGCCACTTCAGTGGTCAATCCTGTGAAACATCAATTTAGCTCTCACCCCAAATGCACTAAGGACAACATTGAGTTCAAGTTTCTTAGTATATTAATCTTTTTTCCCAACCCTGCTGTTGTGAGATTTATGTATGAACTTCAAGGCATGATGTCATTCAATAAAAAAAGTTACAGTAACAGTATTCATTCTCGCCATGAGGAGACCCGGAGGCCTCGACCCATTTTGGGCCCCCAAACATGAACTTGGCTAGCTGACACTGCCATTTTTTTTGCCACAATGATAAAAACATGTCCCTTACTGATTTGTGTAACTAGCATATCCTTGTACAGTGTGAAACCATATGCATGCTATCACAAAACACTATGGAATTATATTAACATAAAAAATTACAAAAAAAACAAAACATGATATATAAAAATACATCTGTTAAAACTTCTGCCCCCCTCCACTCCCCCTCAGCACTTCCGTCTTTTTCTCGTCGCCATTTTGGATTGAGTGTTGACTTGCGGTAGCTAACACAGGCTGGCTGGATTGCTTGTAGCTAGATACTAGTAAACCAAACGTTTAAAAGAAACAGGGGGCATTGGTGTCAATCTCGGTCCATTATTGTTGGATTATCTGCAAGGCCATTTTAATGATAATCCGTACCACTCTGTCCAAGCTTTTATTCAGATAGCCACACCGCAGCTAATGTGATCTCTTCTCTTCAGCTAGCGTGCTAGTTAGCTAGCTAGCCAGCGCTATATATAGGTCAGTGAGCCCGCGAGTTGAGCATCAGCAGCAGCAGCAGCCGGCTTTGAGGAGAGCGAACATCATCATTGAATTGAGTTCGTCCATCCCCATTGGCTAACGTTAGCTAACGTCTTTGTTAGCCATTGTGCTAACTAGGTAACGTTAACCTGATTAATCTTCAAACTTGTACTAAGGTGAGTAACGTAACCCAATTTACGTGTATCCTTCAGTGCGTTTGCCATTAAATGACTGAAGTAATTTAACCATAACATGTTAGCCCAGGTAATGGGCAAGCCGACAAGAGCGCGAGCGACATGTAAACGCTAGCTAAACCAGCTAATATCGGGTATGCTGGGGAGTAACGTTAGCATCCAAAATAATTTACCAAATTTCATGGCTCAATTTGTGGTTGGCAGTGAAAGTCTATGGAAGCAGATACTTGGCAGATTAAGGCAGTAGCGGTAATCTTAGTAGTCAATCTATAAACCACCAAATAACGTATCTTGAAGCATTTCCGCTGAGATCTATGACGTTGGGCCCTGTTCTGATATTGAAGCCTGAACCTGACGTTACATCGTTTACTTGTTGTAAATGTTCTTGACAGTGACATACAAATACCAACTTCTCCTTTTAGGAATTGTATTGAGTGCCTTTCAATCACCTTGACAGAAATGTAAGGTTTGACATAATCAGCTCGTTAGTTGTATTATGGCCATACCTGACTTGTGGTCTATCTGATTAAACTCGCAGCCAACCAATGTCTGTTCTATTCATGACATCTCTTGCATTTCAGCAAAGATGTATCAACTCCCGGTGAACAACCTTGCAAGGATAAGAAGAGCCAGGAAACAGGTGAAAAAAGCACTTGGTGACATTGGGCTGGAGTACTGCAAGGAGGCAGCAGAGGTAAGTGTATTACATTGTAGTACATTGGCTCTTTAAATGTATTAAATTACATGGACTATAGACAAAGGCCCAGTGATGATTCGTTGTTCATAGGCTTAGTTATTGTCTGTCGCTGTTGTATTCAAGTTGTAATGGCCTGTAGGTTTGGACAATATATGGCAAGCCTGATAATATGCATATGATGCATTGGGAGCTTTTGTTAATTTCTGAAAATGGCACTGTTGACCTGTAAATGTTACAATATTAGTTACACATTTTGCTGTCGTCTGCAAAAAAATAAATACATTGATACACATACAACAAATTTTAAAGAGTTTAGAAGAAAATTGAGATTTGTGAATTCCCAAATGTTGAATTTATAAAATGGGATTCAAACTTGGCACCTAAAGAGCAACCGGGTAGATTCAGAGGCCTTCTTGTTCAACTGATTATGCTAACACCACAATGTAATTGCAAGGTTTCTGCTAATACTTTAGAAATAGTCTAACAGCAGAAATGAAGAGTGTCTTAAATTATCACAAGATAACAGACTCTAGGAAATGATGGCAATGTGACTGTATTCAAATAAATGTAGCCTTTCAAAAATGTTCAATCAAAAAGTGAGCTTGGATTTTAATCACTTTTGTCTTGCTTTACCCTTTTCTATACACAGGACTTCAAAGAGTTTTGCCCCAATGAGCAATATGTAAAGGGTACTCTTTGCCTTGAGATTTGTTCATGGGATCCAGCGTACTCCAAGACACAGGTATATTACATTGTTGTGATATAGGCATAATTGTAGGTTTCTAATTCATAATTGGCAACTCTATATATTTAACATCTTGAATGATGTTTTTTTGTTTTTTTGTTTTTTTGTCTTTCTCATGATGTTTTAGGATTATCGGTCCAAGCCATTTTGCTGCACAGAGTGTCCATTTTCTTCCAAATACTACTCAGGCTACAAGAACCACTTCCGCAATGTCCACAGAAACAAATTTGAGAACAGTATCCTGCTCAACTGTCCTTACTGCACATTCACTGCAAGCAAGAGAACTATGGAGACGCATGTTAAGATATTTCACATACCCAGTTCAACACGGCAGAGTTATGGGACATTCCAGGGAGCTGCTGTGGCACAGAAGGACAAAATATGGCTCGATAAGGCTAGACAAGGAGATAATGTAGAGAGGGCAATGTACTTTTGCAAAAAATGCACTTTCAGGGACCCTCTCTACAATGTTGTGCGAAGACACATCTACAGGGAACATTTCCAGCATGTGGTGTCACCCTATCTTGGCATGGTTTCGGATTCATCGGTCAAAAATGGAGCTAATTCTGTGAATGGCAACAACATCCTCTGCAAACGCTGTCAATTTTCTACTCGAAGCTACGAGGCACTAGTGCAGCATGTAGTGGAGTACCATGAACGCATTGGTGCTCAAGTCACAACCATGATTGGACATGCCAATGTTATGGTTTCCAGATCTCAAGCCTTTCCAGGGATGTCACAGAAGCCTTCTATGATGGTGACTGTGGGCCGCACCCTTACAACTGAGCAACTAGGCCATTTAAAGCAAGGGCCCTCTGTTTTTAAGAATCAGACCTCCATTGCTGGTCATCAGCTGCGAGTCCCTGGAAACACTGCTTTGACCGAGAGTCCTACTTCCACTGCTGTAAACACAGCCCAGACACAGAAGTGGAAGATATGCACTGTTTGCAATGAGCTCTTTCCAGAAAATCTCTATAGTGCTCATTTTGAAAAAGCACACAAGGCAAAGAAAGTATGGGCAATGGCCAAGTACATCATGAAGATCCACAACTTCACAAGCAAGTGTTTACTTTGCAACAGATATCTGCCCAGTGACACTTTGCTTAACCACATGTTAATCCATGGGCTTACCTGCCCACAGTGCCACTCTGCTTTCCACAATGTAGAGAAACTGATCGAGCATGTCGGGCAGGCTCACCCTGACGACTTTGCTGGTCCTCCTGGTGCGTCCCCACTGACCTTTGACCTCACAATCAAGCAAGATAAGACCACTAACGTACAGCTTGTTGTTATCACCTTTAACATGAAGGAACCTGTCAATGGTCAAGATCAGTCTTTGGCTACTCATGCCCAGAACACACTCACACCTGCAGTTAAGGCAGTGGCCTCCAGGATGGTAGATAGAAAGATTGAGACACACAGTAGAAGTATGCCTCAAACCAAGAGTGAGGTTGGAAAAACTCTGTGCCCACTGTGTTTCACCATCCTCAAAGGTCCCATCTCTGAAGCGCTGGCTCTGCATCTGAGGGAACGGCACCAAGTGCTCCAGACGATGCATCCTGTTGAGAAAAAGATGACCTACAAGTGCATTCACTGCTTGGGGGTGTACACCAGTAACATGGTGGCCTCCACAATCACGCTGCATCTTGTGCAATGCAGAGCTGTGGGCCGGTCCCAGACAGGCCTAGGCATCAAGTCTGCCTTGACTCTCAACTCTTCTGGGGCAGGTTTTCTCAAGCGGCAGCTACCCACTCAGACCACGTCTGACCCAAAAAGGATGAAGATGAACGAGTCAGCATTTTCCTCTGCCACAGCAGGGAAACTGGGAGGAACTGACGGTCTTGTGCTGGATCCTAGAAGCTATGAGCACAAGACTTATGAGGCCCGAAAGGCCTTCCTCACAGCATACTTCAACAAGCGTCCCTATTTATCCTCTCGGGAAGAAGAGAAGCTGTCTGCGAGTCTGTGGCTGTGGAAATCGGACATCGCCAGCCACTTTGCAACCAAGCGCAGGGCATGTGAGAGAGAATGCGAGACCAAGAATGTGGCTGTGCTGCTTGGCTTCGACATGCAGGCTCTGAAGAAACTGAAGCATGATATGACCTTTGAAGACTCTAAGCTGGCTGGTACCTCAGCAGTGAGATCAGGCTCTGGAGGCCTGAAGTCTGGTACTCCGACCACAGACCAAAGCAAGCAATGTGAGACAATTAACTGTACC
Source organism: Parasudis fraserbrunneri (assembly GCA_900302295.1). NCBI lineage: Eukaryota > Metazoa > Chordata > Actinopteri > Aulopiformes > Chlorophthalmidae > Parasudis > Parasudis fraserbrunneri. The sequence goes on along the minus strand of OMKL01154775.1, from coordinate 10,756 downwards.
CTAAAGCTCAGCACATACACGGAGACCATATCCATCGACTCTGATAGTGAACCGGAACAAGAAGAGGGCATTACTGAGAATGGGAAAGTTGACAAAGATCAAGAAGCAGATGTAAGAACCCAAGAGCCTGCAAACCTGACAGAAGAGGTTACCTCTGTGGACATGGATGGGCCTTCCAGAGAGGAGAACAGCACTTTGCAAGATGGGAACGCAAGCGCCTGGGTGGCTCTCTGTTAGTGTCCCTGCTTAACAGTGTGCCTTGGTTGAGTAACAATTTCTGATTTAAAAGGAGTGTTTAAATCTGATGATTGAGAGAGAAACCTAATCATTTGAATACAAGATAGCCTCAAAGGGAGTTATGACACTTTGTTGGCAGATAGAAATCACAAACATTTGGACTAATGGCACGGTTCACAAGAAAAAAAAATACTGTAATTCCAAATATTGACCTCAATACCAGTGTTGAAACAAAAAATAGCCTGATATGTTCAGCTCCATTATAGTGCAAAAGTGTATGGCCTCTGTAACTGACATTGGTTTTGACATTGTATATACTTTAGGCATTGTACTTCATTAGCATACAGTCTGTGTTACTCATCGGTTAACACATTGGTTAACTGTTAGATTTCTGAAATGAACATGACTATTTCCTCCACTTTCATATATGATTTTCTTTTTCCTCAACTGTGAGATGGAACTGTATTATATTGTCATTTCACATGTAGAAAGTATAGGATATGCTAATTGCCTATGTACACTTTGTTTTAATAAATAAATTTGTTTAATAAACAAGTTAAGAAGACACTTTTTTTTTAACAGAACTAAGTTATTAACTGAACATTGTTGTCTAGGCATCTTGGTGGTTTGTGCAGCAATGCATTGTCTTGAGTGTCAAAAAGTCTTAACCTACTCATCATGAGGCAGATCTGAGGATTTGCAGGGATTTTGAAGACCGGTTTTTGTTTGAGGAAATGAAGTTGACCAAATTAAATGCACTTCATATTGTTCATATGATTAACTCTAAAGCAAATATTCAGGAGCGAAGAAGAAACCTGCATTCGTCATCAGCCCCAACTTCCGTTATGCTCAGCCGTCGATTGGTGCAGCAAGGTAATAAGGCGGGATATCCGGTGGTACTGCAGCGTAATTGGCCAATCGCCAGCGTGCGATTGCCAAGCCTCTGCTGCAGCAAAAATGTCGATTTTGTGTGTTGCAGTATACACAACTACAGTCTCAAGAAATTTCACAGCTGCACTTTGAAAGGAACTGTATTCATTGCAGTTGTAAGTATAACGTTGCATATAAACTTGGATTTGGTCAAAACTACCATGGAAACAGTACGAATTGTTTTAGCAATGATTTCAAATGAAAGCAGCTAACATCGTTCGCTAGCTAAGACTCGAGCATTGACAGGAATAAGATGAAGTAGCTAACTTAGTGCTAGCTGAAGCTGTCAACCTTACTAGCAGTGTGCCATACTTTACCCTGTCTTACTAGTGAACGTTACCAGGCAGACCTATGAACAAGGTAACGTTTGCCACAGCTTTTTGGTGATTTATTTTGTTTAACTTTAATGCTGGTGACATCAAGTTTATCTTTTGTAATGCAAAGTAACGTTAACTAACTAACGCTAGCTAGCTATCATCGACGCTAGCTAACGTTAGGTTTGGTTTTAGGTGGTCTCGCCAGCTAAGTTAGCGTTACTTTGGGAAGCAGCTCATTCAAGTTATAGAATATATTTGTCGTATGTCGCCTACTACCAACGTACCGAGTCGAAAACGTCTGTCTATACGTTAGCGTTATTGTAGAACTTTATATCTGGCTGGCCGCCTAATTATTGCAGTTGTACCAAAAGGTCACAATAGTAAAAGCCCACACTGTTACATTCCCGTAGTTCATTTGTACATTTCGTCATAAAGTAAAAATTTGCACTAATCATGGGTAATTTCACAGTCATCTCCGTGGCGCTGACTATGGATCAGCTTCCACGCCCCCTTTTCAAACATTAAGCAGATGGGGATATTGCAGCTGATCCCACATCAGCACATAGGAGTAACATTGGATCATTCAAAAGACAACGAAATAATGGACAAATGGCATTTGAATTTCAAGAAAGACGACAGTATATGAACTGTAACCTACATTGTGGCCTTTTTTTATTGTATTGGAATAATTGGGGTGCCTAGTTTGCCATGGTACATTTTGTGAAACACTTAGGTAGTAGAGGTTCCTGTCACCTTTCTGTCAAGACATTTTCTTTGACCCTTTACCCATTCCCTTCCATTTTCAGGGTGCTGCCACACTTGCTGCAACGGAAGGTGAACTTGAGACAGAAAGTGATTATTTGTGACACCCCAATGACTTTGCAAGGTATGGCGGACGAATCCTATAGGTTTTACTAGGTTGGTGAAGGTTGGGAATTATGTCATACAGCAATAGAGAGCTGGTGGTATTCTTCATAAGCTATAAACTGTCACAGAGGAACTACCCAGACTTGTTGGGGCCAGAGAATGAAAGGACTGAGGGTGACAAGGCCCCTGCAGCTATTACCAACGGCTTGCTTGCAAACAGCACTGGTACTCTGAGGATGACGTCATCTTCACAAGGTGGCATGGAGGCGGTAAAGGCAGCACTTTGTGACTCGGCTGACGAGTTCGAATTGCGCTACACTCGAGCATTTAGTGACCTCTCCTCTCAGCTCCATATCACCCCTGCCACAGCCTACCACAGCTTTGAGAGTGTAATGGATGAAGTTTTCAGGGATGGCGTCAACTGGGGACGTGTAGTGGGCCTGTTTGCCTTTGGAGGCGCCCTCTGTGTAGAGTGCGTTGAGAAGGATATGAACCCCCTAGTATCCCGCATTGCAGATTGGATGACCACCTACCTTGATAACCACATAGAGCCGTGGATCCAGAACCACGGAGGATGGGTGAGTTGGCCACGGGGAAAGGAACGCACTCTCTCATGTTATGCTTTGTAGTTTAGGACATCTGTGTCACTCACTCGAGTTAACACAAAGTTGGGGTGGAGAGAGTTATAGGCAAGCAAAGCTACTGTAATGATCAGCCTCTATCTCATGTCACTTACATCATGGAAGTACATTATTACATTATGAACATTTCCATACAGACATACTTTGCTCATCCCTTAGAAACAACGGCACGCATGTACCCAGTCGACCACACGCACAGTTTAATCAATTCAGTTTCATTGATTAAAGCACTCGTCATTTCCATTTCAGGACCGTTTTGCTGAGATCTTCGGCAGGGACACCGCTGCAGAGTCCAGAAGGTCTCAGGAGAGCTTAAAGAGATGGCTGCTAGTGGGAGTGGTGCTGCTCACGGGAGCGCTGGTCGGCGCTCTAATTGCAAAGAAACGCCAATGAAGCAGCGGACAATGAGGCTGCACCTTGTTTACGCGAGCACATAACCGTATAACGCTACATCAACAAAAGTAGAACTGAATAGTTTATGTTTACAAAAAGCCCAGTCTGCTTGTGCACTGACAAAATCTTGATTGGCTATGGCAGTTTGTGGGAATATTCATATGTAGCTTGGTGAACTGTTTTTACTGCTCACCCCGCCTGTCCTGTGCTCTGTATATTTTTTTTACACACAGCAAAGCTTTTAGGTTTTAATTTTATATTATTATTGTTATTATTGACAACATTGTATTTTTGCTATTGTTTTTTATTTTTATTTTTTATCAGTTTGTGTAAAGAGTGTTAAACTTGAGACTAGAGATGCTTTAAATGGACCTAATAAGCTAAGAGTGAATGGGGAAAATTCAGCTGGTTTGATGAGACTGCTTAATTTGTGTTTTTGTGTTGTTTTGTTCTTTTTCATTGTGTATCATCATCTATAACCAAGGACCAATTTTAAATTCTGTTTCAAATTGACAACAGAAGAAACAAATTCCATTTTCTTATATATATTTTTAGTGTTAAGTTCCATTTGTTGCTGTACAGAAGTTTCAGGCATGCTTCGAATAAATCATATTTATGTTTTTGTTTTGTCTTAATTTTGTTAGGTGGACCGAAGTCTTTGTGGTGCTACCCACTAAAAAACTCCAAAGCATCACACAAATCTCACATGTAATAAAACAAGCCAAAGCAGTTATTGCAACATGTACCTAATGCTCTGGCCTTACAGTCTGAAAATAGTCATACCGATATTGTCACATTAACCCTATACTGGCGATTGGTGAGGTCCTAACCTAACTGCACACGTTTCTCATTGTTAATATTTTGAGCTGTGCAAGCTGACACTTGCTTTGGGACATCTGGCTTGCCACCAAGGAGGTTGAATAGAGATGTCACTGCTGTAATATTGCATCATATCCTGTTAAAAAATGGGGCATGACATGTACAGTTCAAATTTGTCCTAGCTTCTATTCGATTTGGAAACACTCCACCAGCGCTCTCTGAGCATGTGCCGTACCCCCATCTCCCTTGTTTGCAGCCGGGAAGGCAACCAGCTGATAAAAGAATGCAGTTAGCCTTGAACCAATTCTGTTAGCAAATTAGTCATTCAAGAGTTCCCAAACATATGCCTACTTTAAATTGACAACATCAGTCTAGACAGACAAACTTTTTTTTTACTTTAACAAATTCAATAATAGATGCACATATGTCTAGAGTTGAGTTGGCATGGCTTTATATCCTGTGCACCTTGTGCATATACTGTAATTGGTACTTCAGTGATGCTACAGTCTTGCTTTTTGCCTCTGGGGGGTGCTTTTGTACTGCATACTAAACAAAGCTTTTGTTTTTGTCACAAAGCAAAACTACTGAAGTTTTTAGGCTACTATAGACACTGCCATAGAGGATATGCTGTCACTGTCAATGATAGTCGAGCATCTCCCGTCCCCATTTGTGGCCTTTGAAATAGAAACTATAATGAAATGCCATAAAAAGTGATTTTGCTTACAGATAGGCATACTATGTCCTACCAATATGGTCCCTAACTTAACAGCGAAACAATTCATAAGCCAATTGCATACTACTTTGGTTTATAGGTTTTTAGAATTAAATTTAATAAAATAATGGTTGTTCCTAATGGGAAATTAGAGTGTTGAAGCCAGCATACAAAACAGTGGCTATAAGAAGCGAGTTAGTTATACTCACTAACAACATTATAATATTAATTAATGACGTGCTTAGTAATAATAAATACAAATTGGCCAATAGGTTGTATTTAAGTGTAATAAAAATTCAACAGCAGTTCTGACAAAGTAGCTTGGGATATTTGTGGTGTTTTGTGCAATGTGTCATTAATAAGATTCACAGATATTGGTACAAAGCTGTTAAGAACTCTTGTCCTAAAGTATATTTCCTATAGTTCATGAAGGTGATCCCCAAGCCCCAATCCAAACACAGCAATGTGGTACATCTGTGTTGTAAACAGTATGAACACTGCACAAAAGATGAAGATGAATACACAGCAAGAGGACCTCAGAGATGGCTCAGTGGGATAAGAGACTGGTAAATGAATTGCCTATACAATGGCACAGTGTGGGTTACAATATTGGTAAGGGTTTAATGCTCTTGAAACCATTGTGTAATTTAGATAGATAGGTACTTAAGTAATTCCTCAGGGAATCCTATTGGACATCACAGCAGCATTGCAAGATAACAGAAACAAACAGATTATCCAGGTACTGGTGGGAAAATATGGTGCCCTTGTGAATTCACCCTACGTGAATAGTTCCAAGTTCAATTTTATTATGATTCCAGAGGGCAATTATTTTGCAGGCCAAGAGCATCACAGCAATAGACAGCACAAATATCAATACAAAGTTTAAAAACCAGACATAATCATGCACATGTCATCGCAGTGGGTTCTCATCTAGACTAAAGTCTACCACAATGGGTTCTAGTCTACAGTAAAGTGCACCACAATGGGTTCTAGTCTACAGTAAAGTGCATCACAATGGGTTCTAGTCTACAGTAAAGTGCATCACAATGGGTTCTAGTCTACAGTACAGTGCAGTGCCTATCTGTTTAACAAGCTAGTAGCTGTTGCAACAAAACTCTCCCAGAGGGGAGAGTATAAACAAAGAAGGCTGTGAATTTTTTTATCAGCTTGATCTTACAGTCAAAATATGAGAGAAATCTGACTGAATGAAGATTTTTCTTTTATCAAGAAAATAATTTTTCTCAAAAACATGCAATTCGCAATTACTAGCACCTCGGGAAAATCTCATTAACAAAATCTTAAAGGTGTATATTTTGATTAAGATTTTACATTTCAAAGTTCATCTGCATCTTTGGGAATACATGATATTTGCTGTCTTTCCTGCTAGCAAAGCAAACATTTGAACTCAACACAGTATGGGGTATGTAGTTAACTTTTGGGTGTTATTCAATCCTAGTCCCTGAGGTTTCAAAGAAAGTATAAATCATCACCCTCCTGCCACTATAAGCAAAAGTACAGATAGGTGCAATCTCTCTGACCTTTTTGTCCAATTTTACTATGGAAGTTAATGGATAAATCGGACAGGAAAAAAGTAACTGAAATTGCACCTATCTGTACTTTCACTTATAGTGACGGGAGGATGATGATTTATATTTTCAACCCTCAGGGACTGGACTTGACTCAAAGACGCAGATGGAATTTAAATCACAATATGCATTTTGTAGAATATCTCAGGTTGCTAATAATTGTGATATGCATGTTTTAGAGATAAATAATAATTTCTTGATAAAGAAATTCTTTGAACAATTGTAACTATTTTGAGTGTAAGCTCAAGCTGGTAAACAACAAGACATTTTTTTTCACAGCCTTTTTTCATATTTAAGGGAGTGAAAATACTGGGGAGAATATATACTCATAAACACAATGAACAGCAAAGCAGTCAAATGTAAACAGTGCAATGCAAATGGGCTGATAATGTACACAATATGTACAGGTAATTACAGGCTATATAAACACAATAACAACAGTAAAAACTAGTATGGTATACAGGGAATGAACAGATGTGGATGATTAGAATGCAGATACGGATGATTATGAAATGCAATGGGATTAGTACATCTTACAGATTACATTTGTGTAGAGTAGAGTTGAGAAATAGTTCAGCGGCATTGTGTTTGTTTGACCCACTTGTACTGGCATTACAGGTTTAAATCCTGAGATGGGAAAGCTGTCCTTACTGAAACCATTCTGTAATTTTTAACATGGATCTGTGGGACCAGCATGGGGCTTGCACCCATAATATCAAGAAGTTGACTTATCTGCTAGCTCTTAGAGATCTTTTCAGTCTTCTGTTTTGGATGCTAGCTCTCAAAATGTGTAGTCTGTGATTGAATCCACAATTTATACATCATATTGTACCTTAGCCTATTGAGCTACTGCATCTAACAACATATTTAGGGTTGAACTCTCCAGCATTGCAATATAAGAACATCATATAGAATAAACATGTACTTTTACTTTTGAAAAACATTCACTATCAAATTCTTTTACACTTTTACTTAAACGGTAAGTACAGAATTTTGGAGCCCTAGCCCTATTTCCTACTCATCAATGATGTTTTCGTAGGGTAGATGGGAGTCCTTTCTCAGCACAATCCATGCTATGCTTCCTACTGGATGCCCAGCTCCTCCTCAGTTAACCATAAAACTAATGTAAAGTTAATGGGGCCACAGTAAAAAGCTCTGTGGAGTCAGTTTCAGCATTTCAGGGCTTGTACAGACTGAAGCATGGCCCCATTAATTTACTGTACATTCATTTTGTGGCTACCTAGCCAGAGCTGCAGGTATCCGGTATGAAGACTAGCATGGATTGTACCAAGAGAGGACTATACTGATCAACATCATTGGTAAGTAGGAAATAGGGCTAGGGATCCAACATTCTGAATTTACCCTTTAGAGGTACATTTAGTCATTTAGCTGACGCTTTATTCTTAAGCGACTTACAAATTGGTAGAATCTGTAATGTCACCAAACAGCGATATTTTGGCAAAAGAGATCTGGTTGGTATTGTACTTTGTTTAAATTTTTTGTTTTGGTCTGATGTGGGTTGGAGTTTAGTATCTTATTATACTGTGAATTCACCCAGACCTTTATTGGCAGAGCTTGAGGTGTTGCCACCAATAGCAACCACTCCCATCCCATCTCAACTCCAACTCACACATCAGATCAAAACAAAAAATAAAGTGCAATACCAAGAAGGGCCCTTTTGCTGAGAGGTCACTGTTTGACAACATTACAGATTCAACCTTTAAGTCGAATTTTTAATCGAGGACTTTTACTAGCATACTATATTGTCAGGGTATTTCCACTTCATACGTAGGGATTGTTGTCCTTATTCCAGCGTCTTGTAATACTGACTAATTTGTGTTCAGTTTCCCAAGTTGTGACAGGAGGAACATCCATGACTGACATTTGGTGTGCACTCCATGACAGTTACCTCCAAACCTTAGTTTCTTTTCTATAATAGTTCACCAATACTTACACTGTACTCCTCAACTCTGACGGTAAGTTATAGTACTTGTAAGTAGGACATTCAAAAAGATTAGAAAAAAGACTAAACCTGCTTAATTGGGAGAAGAGATGAAACAGAAAAGGCGAAAGAGGGGCATGGACGGGCTGCTGCAGCAGGCCTGTAGTCGCTAATCTATCTCTGTCATTTGTAGCCATTTCCCCAAAGCATAGCTGGCCATCACAGCAGATACAGCCAGTCAAGAACAGGAGAATAAATAATGGACTCACTAACTTTTCAAAGAATCTCTGGGCAAAGCTCTGTGCTTTATTATGATTTAGACAGAAGGTTGTGTAGATGTGGTAAATAGATATACTAGAAAACCCCTTGTCTCACTCTGAATTCACAGGCAATCAACAGGTCAACTTCCCAGCGTCAAGGGGATGGGAGATCTCATTTGTGAATAGCACATTGTTGACTGAAGAATTAATGCTGTGATTTTTGGGCTAGTTATTATTTTTTTTAGATGTTACCTGGCTTGGTGATTTATTTGAAATCAATAATTGTGCTTAAGAGTCAGTGTTATCTACTTTTAAGTTTATCATCGATTGATATACTCAGAATATTATCAGTCAAACTCAAAAGTGAAAGAGAATGTGTCTTGCTATGAGTGGGTGGTATGCCCAGATGTTCATAGGGGTGTGCTGTTCACTAGGCCCTGCTTCTCTCAGTCAAGCAGTGCAACACACTGCTGCAAGACATGTGAGTATTTACAGCTTGATGTGCTCCAGTGAAGGTATTTGTTTGTCACCACATGTGATAAACCTTTGGAGAGTGTGAGCGAAACCTGGTAGGATAATGGTTTTGAATACTAACCTGAAAAACCTCTCCTGATCAGTTTAGAAAACCAATGAAGTGTATAGAGAGAGATGAAGTACATGTTCATCTACCTACCAAGTAGTAATTTATACATACTTTATATATACAAATGTTATAATTATGAAATTTATATTAGTGTCTAAATAGGAATTCGGCTAAATACCTGCACTGGTGCCCCTCAGTCAGTAACTGACAGGGAGTGTGTGAGCAGCCATGGCAGCAGCAGGTGGATGGCGCGGGGGTCTGTGGTCTCAGTGATAAGTTATCAGTCGTCCCACAGTCGTAAGTGAACAACCCCAGCCCTACTCCCCTCATCATAAAAAAAGAAAAGAAAAACCCCTTCGAAGCACTGCAGTACTTTTCCGTTTTACTGTTTGGTAGCGTAACATTTTGCAGTTAGGAGAAATAAAATTAATTTTAAGTGCTTCAGTGTAAAATGGTTAGGCTTTTTTTTGTTTGTTACTAAGGCTCATCAATCTCAGCCTATTGCTAAAGGGTTCTGTAAAGGTACTTATCTCAAATTGTCCTATCTTTGCTATTTTTGCATTGATTATTAGTTACTGAGAAATGGTGCATGGGAAAATTACCATTTGGGGTTTGATTTAGAGGCCATGTCCTATCATCAGAACTTTTTCAAGATATGAAATATACAAGATGGTTAAATCATAATTCTTTTATCCTGACTTTTTTTTTCTGAAGAGCTTTGGTTAAACTCTAATCATCTATGGACGTTTTCATATGCATTCTATTTTGGCCCAAATTAATTTCCTGTTGTAGTGTTTGCTAATACATTAGCCGGCAGGAAATAAATTAAGCTGTTTCCCTAGCAACTAAATTCTTCTGAAAAGGTTTATAGATGGTTTCAGTGGAATTGCATTGCTAGGGAACAGCTTGGACCCAATTTTATTCTGTTGTAGTGCTAGAATAATAATAAGGATGGGTCAGTCTCGTCATAGAAACATTCAAAAATGGTTTCACCATAACCACTGGGAGACAAATCATATTCTAAGAAGTAGCGTTGTCGTGTAACAGATATAGTGTTGCAGTGTAACAGATATAGTGTGACAAACATCAGAAAAGACTTTCAGTAAAGACAATTTGATATACTGCTTAAATCCCATTCCAGTGTAAAGAGAGGGTCAATCTAACCAAGAGAATAAACATAGTCCAGGTTTTTCATCAGAGGGCACTTCACCGAAAAACAATGCTGATTTATTTTGTACATGATCTCACAATTTAGAGTTAATACGTTTGAATATGAATCCTTGCGTTGTGTGTATTACAGCTCAATGAAATGATGTAGATGAGAGGGATTGCTGTATTTTCATCTACAGTACACAATTTCATCGAGCTGTAATAAACAGAATTCAAAAGACTCAGTGTTTTTGATGACATAATTGGAAGATATATTCAAACTCATTAACTCAATAATTGTCAAACTAAATGCATGTGTA
>OMKL01154772.1:15477-30873 GCA_900302295.1 Parasudis fraserbrunneri | reverse complement strand
GCGGCGGCAGCGGTGGTGGTGGTGGTGGTGGTGGCGGGGGGCGGGGGGCTTTTTTGTTTCTGTTCATGAAGAGGGAGCGCTCCTTTTCAGCAGCGCTACCTTTCAGGTGCACTCATTATTAGCTAAGACAAATAGGCCTTTATGCTGCCGCCCCTCATTTGTTTAAGACAAAGTCATGTAATTAAAATCTAATCAGAGACGGGCCAGAGTGCCAGAGAATACATGAATATTTAAATCTGTTTTGCTTCTGAATCTTAATGAAATGGTAATTTATGAAAGCTGCAGGCTTAATTTTGGCCACAGAGCAAATTAACTGGATTTCAAGAGAATCCCTTAAGTCATTTCCCCTTGCCTCTTTTCCCCCCCCCCTCAATGTGTGCTACATACGAAAAATCAGAATAAACTTTAATTCAAAGCTTATTCAACAAGCTTATCCAACAAACGCAGGCTTTTTCTTCTTTTTTTTTCCAAAATATTGCTGTGTATTCTAATGAAAATACATTTCTCCGGGAACATGTTGGGATTTAAGTTCATGGCCAGGAGCGTCTAATCATGTTCGAGGCGACACCGATTTTGTACACTTGGGCGAGTGCCTTAATCTGCATTGACTTAGTGCATCTCCAGCTCCATAAATAGAGGAGTTAAAAGTCTTAAGTTATGTAAGCATCCCCAGTGTTAGAGGCCTCTGCCGGCTGTGTAAATAATGGAAGATGTTAACACTGGCAGGCAGCGCTGTCGTCCTCACCATTGGCTTAGCTTTGCTTGGTTGCCTCGGCACTGAGTCACATGCACTTCCTGCCAAGTGGCCCAGGTGTTGAAAACTTGTTACTGAAGATAGCAGCCACGTAAGCCACACATTACTTGGAGGATTCAAGTGTTAGGAGGCCATTAAAGCACCAAAGTCCCTTAAGAAATAGAATTGTGCTTTAGTATCAGATCTTTTTTTTTCTTTTAATGCTATCAGTGTTCCTCTTTCATCAGAGGGGTTTTTCAACACGATCTCTGCAACTTGGCCAATCTGATGTATTATACTTACAAGGAGTTAGTGGACGGGAATATAATGAAATGGGTCCATATCGGTTGGAGTTCACGTAAAATTATATGATTGATGATTATAGTATAAATATTATATACTATAATGAGTCTTACTCATCCAACACACCTTGCTAAAGCCAAACATGCTTATGATTGAGATGACGCCTTTGTTAAAAGGGAATGGAATGAATCTCAGTTTTGTTGTGTTGTAGGAAGCACCACAAGCAGACATATACACAGACATGCAGACATAAATGCACACGCACACACACACACACACACACACACACACACACACACATGCACACACCAAATGCGGCTTTCAACTAAGATTACCGCCCAGCAGGAGGGCCACATATCTAACAATTTCCAGAGAACTGAAATAGGGCTTAACAGTTCACATACCCACACACACATTTTTCAGAAAGTGCATAAAGTGTAATTTGGTGGAACATTTTTTATTTAAGTGCAATTTGGCATAACAAATTGGGAGGAAGCTATTTTTTCTTTTAACTTGAGAGTTGTTGTTCAATCAAATAAATCCCCTTATTTATGCAGTATGGAAAGTTGGAAATAAAAATGCAGTTATTTTCTTGTCATTGTTGTTTTTACATTGCCTGATAACACTCAGTGTCCTTCTAGACAGATTCATGTACTTAATGGTCCCATATTTTGTATCTTTTCAACAATTTTATATTGTTGATAAAGTTTTTCCTGAAGAAACTAGTCTAAATCTCATGATTATTTGTTTTCCAGTACCTCTTTCTTCCCTTGCATTGAACAGGCTGGGGTGGCCTGTATTATTCTCTTCTCTGATTAGCTATACCCCATGGACTCATGATGCTCTTTTACCTTGCATCACTCGTCCCACCGTGCCCCACCCCCTCTTTGTGCGAGAACAGCGTGTGGAAGATGCAGTACAGCACAAAGTGGCTGGTCCAAAACCTATTCTAAGACAATGGTGTCTTCTTCATTCATTCATTCATTCATTCATTCATTCATTCATTTATTCATTCATTCATTCATTTGTGCACCTCACAGCGTGATTTCTATTTACAAATAGCCTTTCAACGTCTCGTTCAGCTCATAGCAGATTTATTAATGGCCAGACTTGGCTAAACTGGCAAGACAGGGCAGAATTGCACTTAGAACAGAGCATGGATTTGAAAACTGTAAGCGCGTCTGGACTTTAATAACTCTGCTATGAGCTGAAGGAGACATTCAAATTTTTTTTTAATATAAATCACACTTTGAGGTGCCTGCTTTTTGCATGTTCCATTCTTTCGTATGCCCACGGAACATGGTATTGTGTTAGAATGGGTTTTAGACCAGCCACTTCATAGCACACGACATCTTCTGCAAGTTGTTCTCGCACAAAGTCCCAACACCAGTGGAGTATGATAAACATGCCAGTCACAAAGTGCTGAGAGAAATTAAATATGATGATAAATTAATGTCACAGCTGGCTAACGTTAGGTGACAATAACAAACCGGAGAAAAGTGAAATAACATTAGGCTAATGTTATTTACCTGCCCCAAACTGCCCCCCATTCATTGCTTTCATTCCGCTGTCACTATGTGCTTTTCATTATCTGTCTGTGCCCTAATGTTGGTAATGTCATACCACAGACAGTGAAAACAACGAGCGGGGATACAGTTTCGGAGCCAACTAGCTAACGTGGCCTAGCCGTTACATTAGTCAACCTACTAAAGTTAAACGTGGTGAAAGAAGCATTAGGAAGTTAGCAGAACTCACTAGTACTAGCAGAGACAGTGAGTCTGACGTTAGTTCGCTGCCTCATGTATCGTTATAGGCTAGCAATTATCAAATGTATATTATGTGTGCATTAACATTACGTATTAGTGTGGCTAACGTTAAATTACTTTCGAGCAGACAAATGTGTCCCTGGTGATGGTGTATATGTTCATCCTATTGTGAGGTCACATAGTTGAATCCAGTGCTGACATTTGAGCAAATTCATTTTGGGTTTGGGGAAAGGATAAAAACGACACCCTTTACACAGCCTGGATATCTGCTGTCGCTTTTACACGTCCCCCAGGAACATCTTTTAACTGTCTTTCCTGGCCGCAAATCCTTGTGCTGCAGTAGTTGGCGAAATTGTATGGGTGTGGACATTTACTTTGTCAAAAACACAGTTTCACAAGATCTATTTTGGGGGTTCATTCCCCCATCAATCAGAAAGCCGTGGCAAGATGAGACCTCTCAATATTATACAAGTGGAAATGTAATCACAGCCACAAAATTGAAATGCTTTTTTTCCCCTTCCTCTTCTTTTTCAATGATTGAATGAAACGCCTTTAGGCACATAAAAATTTCAAGCACCATTAATCATTAACTATCTAACATGTATCATACCCCTTAGGGAGACTATGTTCACAATGTGATGAAATTATGAGAAAACCACTGAAACAATAACATTGAAATGTCTCTTAGGGAAAAAAGTTTTGGGTAACATGATAACTTGACCTATGGGCCCGATGCAAAATTGGCTGCATGAATATTTCAAAGAGACAAGCTTAAAGAGGTACTGCACACTTAAACATGTTTTCTGAGCTGTGATCTAAATTATATTACTGTATTGTATTGAACCACATCAATGCTGGTGTTAATATTGACATTTCTTACCAAACTTTTTTAATCTGCATTTCAATGGCTCAGCCACTCCCCACCCACCTCCTCAGCCTCTGCAACAGAAAGCAATGGCATTTATGGGAAACATGGTCTTAGCATGAAAATTAGGATACCAATGGTCTCATTTGTTTACGGTAATAATACCAATATAACAACAACTAATCTGACAATGATATATTATGATATATTATTGTTGAGAATTCTACACATAGGGACTTTAAAACCTTGGCAAAGCTAAATGATCTGTTGGATTCAATGAAAGGAGAATGGAAACACAATAAATCAAAGGCATAATTCAAAATTAATTATATTTGCAAGTCAAATAATACACAATATATTTTTCATTTAGTTATTTATTTATTTATTTATTTTGAAGTAATTTTAAGCTATCGGTCTTAGGGATGCACTAAAAACTTGATAGCCTATCTCATGTATCGCATCATGTATGGTGTCCAAACAGCAGTTAAGGTGTAATAAGCTTGAGGTCCAATGAGGTTAAGGTAGAGATGATACATGAGATACCAAGTTTTTAGGGAGTCCCATCTGACCCAAAAGCAGAACTCTGACTCAGAGTGTGAATGAAAAAAGGAACCAGGGTTTATTGAGCAAAGGTTCCAGCGGATGGGGGATGAGGGGAAAAGGTCCGGTTGGTGAGGGCTGAGAGGTAGAGGAGAAGCTGGAGGTGGTTGACCAGAGCAACCAGGCAGATATCTGTGGCACAGAGAAACAATGATTAGAAACTGGCCAAAAATACACGTGGAAAAAGGCTTGAATACACAATTCAAGAGGCCTGAGATGATATACCACTGAGGTTGAACAACGAACTGGAAAACCAGAGTTGATATGCTGTCGGGCTGATGGGTAGAAGGACGGCAGCTGTGCAGGCTGAGCAGGTGAATGGAGTCAGCAGTGATCAGGAGGGAACAGGAAGATGCCCAAATATGGATGTTGCTTGCTGCCACACACACACACACACACACACACACACACACACACACAGAGACAGACAGGGGAAAAACAGAGATCACAGGGGAAACGGAAGGAGACACAAGGGAGAAAAAATACAGTGGACTGACAGATACCGGTTTCAACTGGGAGACATGAAAGGTGGGATGAATCCTTATGGATCTGGGTAACTTCCGTTTCACAACGGAGGGATTAATAGCACTTTCAATCTCAAAGGGCCC
This sequence comes from Parasudis fraserbrunneri, assembly GCA_900302295.1. Taxonomy (NCBI): domain Eukaryota; kingdom Metazoa; phylum Chordata; class Actinopteri; order Aulopiformes; family Chlorophthalmidae; genus Parasudis; species Parasudis fraserbrunneri. The sequence goes on along the minus strand of OMKL01154772.1, from coordinate 25,998 downwards.
AATGAAACAGGGGGAGAGAGTTTCCGAGAGTCCGTTTTCAACAGAATGTCTTTGAAAGAAAGCCAAAGTGAGCGTACTTGATCCAAGGTAGTTGGGAGCTCCAAGAAGAGGGGTTTCTGGTGGAAGCACAGTGGAGAGCAGCAGGTCTTGGTTGGCCCGCTCCGTCTGACCATTACTCTGTGGGTGAAAACCAGAGAAGAGACTCACCGAGGCCCCCAAGGCTTGACAGAAGGACTTCCGTACCTGCAAGATGAACTGCGGTCCCCTGTCCGAAACAATGTCGGAAGGGATTCCGTGGAGACGAAAGACATGGTGGACTGGCAGCTCGGCCCTCTCGTGGGCTGTGGGGAGTTTTGGGAGAGCCACAAAATGCACAGCCTTGGAAAAACGATCAACAATGGTGAGTGTAGTGGAATTAACTTGGGATGGGGGAAGTCCTGAGACAAAGTTTAGTGTGACGTGGGTCCAAGGACGGACAGGAATAGACAGGGGATGAAGCAGAACAGCAGGGGGTCAATGGGAGGACTTTCCACGAGCACACGCTGTACAGGTGAAAACAAAGGCTTGTTTTCTTGCTTTAGTGTCAGCCTCCATGGTGGGCCACCAGAAATGTCCTTTCAGGAGAGACAGGGTGCGGCCCATTCCTGGATGGCTGGCAAATCGGGACTTGTGCCTGGAGGACCTGGGAGCGAGCAGAGTCCGGAACAAAAAGACGGTGGGGACGGTGAGGGTGAAATTAAATCGACCAAAAAACAACGGCCAACAGGCTTGGCGGGAGTTTAGGCATTTAGCTGACTGGATGACGTAGAGTTGATCAGGGGCAAATGGTACTTGTTTTTGATCGTGATGTTGTTCAAGCCACGGAAGTCAATGAATGGGCACAGGGAATTATCTTTTTTGGACACAAAGAAAAATCCAGCACCAACAAGGGAGGAAGAATGCTGAATGATACCTGCAGCAAGGAAATCACTGATATACTTTATATGATATATATATTTACTGTATACTTTACTTGATATGATATATATAAATATATACTGTATACTTTACTTTATATGATGAACTGCATGCACTTTTGTAAGAATGCAGAGCAAAAATCCTGAATTATTTTTAGTTTGATGAAAATGCTTGGTAAATTAGGCAAACTAGACTGAATAATACATGCATACAATATGAGATCAGTTTATTTGATTCATGACAAGTATAAAGGCATACAAAATATACTATTAATGTTTTCCTATAATTTGTATATTTGGTTTCACATCTGTACATGGAAATTGATAGTCTGCCTTGTAAGCCCATTGGGCTGTGCATCTATTGATGCAAGATACTACATTTAGATCAGAACACAGAGTCGATTTTTGTTGTTGGCCATCATTTAGCTAGTCCATCTGAATGTCAATATATTTCAGTACTATTTAGATGTACATATTTTCCAGGACAACGTCATGATGGTAAATCTGAGAATATATCAACTGCCAGGTAAAAGTCATTTGAAAATCTGCAGGGAAGTCTAGCCGCAGTTGTAGCCGTGCCAGCAGTAATGTTACAAGGAGCAAAAGTCTAGTTACAATTAGGCATGAGGTAGGTTTAACCTTGGGGTTAAGGTAAATATGAGGTCAATAAACAACATTTTAGGTTACAGTTTTGCTAGGTTATCCAAAAAGTGACAAGATGACCCAACGTGAGCTGATGAGAACACGCGTCAGGCACACAACACTCTGTGTGACGCAGGACGTAAGGCACCACCTTACAATAACAAAATATAAATTTGAAATAACACGTTTTCAGGGAGTCCCCATTCTCACATCAAGTGAACTGCAGCCTGTTACTATTGTTGCGTAATGTTGATAACGTACCTAGCTAATGTTGATAACGTAGATAACATTGCTAACATTACGCTGCTGACGTTGCTAACATAGATAACGTTGCTAAGATTACGCTGCTAATGTTAGCTTGGCTAACACTCTTTGATAATTTTGATACCAGTGCATTGTTAATGTTGGTAACATTAGCTTGGCTAACGTAGCTTATGTTGATAATGTTGATAACGTGGGGTCCTGAGATGGCTAGCGATAGCTCTGTGTTGACGTTGTGTGGAAGTGTGATGCAGAAATGCGCTGTGATTGACCCTCAAGACCCCCTGAATTGAATAGTCCTCCACCAACAACAAGTTCCCTGTTGCTAAGCAATGTAAGGAAGTTTCGATACTGCAGCTAGAATTATAAGATGAGGATGGGTCAGTGTCGTCATAGAAAAGTTTGAAAATGGCTTCCCCTGTCTCTCTGGGAGAAATGTTTTATCGTAAGAAGCAGCCTATAGCATTGTCTCCCAGTGCTGAGCAACTTCCATGAGAACATTGGGGTTGTGACCCATCCTCTTCTTATAATTCTAGTAGGCTACTGCAGTTATGAGCACCCACAAAAATGTTTCCTGTCCAATCACAATGAATGTGTGTTTGGAACTACATGTTGTATAAGAATAATCCTAAGAATTACATGTGTAATAAATATGTTTTGTAAACTAATTACAGCAATGCAAATGTGAACAAATTCCTCTCCCAAAACTGCATAGTGCACCTTAAGGAACTACAATAACTCCAGGGCAATGTCAATTAGACCTACAGTGAAGTAGGTCATACGTTGAAGTTGTAAGGGCCTACAGTGACAGGAGAACATACATTAAAAGGGACATCATTTTAAGAATTCACATGTTCTTCCTCTGCCCCAGACAGTTCAGTCAATATTTGTGAACACACACCACTCTCTCCAAAAGCTAGAAATCAGAGATTTCTATGGAGAGAACCGTCCAATCGATGATGTAACTGGGATGTAAAATATGGGGCTGCTCCATAGACAATGAATTTATGAGGCTTTAAAATGTTTGTGTGAGCTATTATACACAAATTATAATTCTCATTCAGACCCTCTAGCAATGCTAGAACAAGCCTAATTTGGGTGTACGGTCTCAGACAAAAATGTTTTGGCCTCATAAAGTCAGAGCTCTCATTCATTCATTGGCTATGGAGCAACCCCAGATTTTACACCCCAGTTACATCACCAGTTGGAGGGATCTCTCTCTGATTTCTAGCTTTAGGAGAGAGTGGTGCGTGTGTAACAAGGTTGAAACCTTGCAATGGTAGCCCCTTGGTGTGAACTCACTCCCAAGTTAAACAGGTGGCGGAATGGATAAGACTGTGGTATTTAACATACGTGGTCAGAAGGTGCTGGTGAGCAGAGGGTTCTCAGTTCAAGGCTGTCAGAGGACAGGTGCCGAGCGCCAAGTGCCTGCTAGTACCTAGTGACCGCCGTTACACGTGTTCACAAATAACATTATGTGAATTCTTAAAATGAGTGGTATTCCCCTTTAAGGCTGTAAGGACCTTCAGGTAATGTCCTGTAACGTTATTAATATGCATCACATTTTCAGCCATGTCTCCTGTCTAAGCAGCAACCAACACCAGGTTACAGTAAATTTGTTTACCATGGCAAAGAGAACACTTCTCATGTGGATGTGGTTTATTTTAGCCACTAAAAAGGGGTTCTTTAAAGATCCCATGAAATGAAAAATGTCATCTCCTCCAACTCCGTGAGTTTCACTCTGCATTTGAGGGCGAACTCCAAACAAAATTCCAATACATTTAGATTTTGAACTGTGCCCTCCAATGCACGGGCACTTTAGGATGTCAATGAAACATGAATCAAATCGACCTCCCGCCCCACCCCAAAGGTCTCTTGCATTCAAATTGTGGAAGCTTGCGATGCCATAAATGCCGTACACTGAGGGCTGGAGGAGTTTTCCTCCTGACAGTGAGACAATATGCTAGTGAGGTGAACACAGTAAAAGGTGAATAGAGCTGATCTGTGAGAATAGCAACAAAAAAATGATTGCGACTACAGAGTATATTGACAATAAACTGTTATAAATAAGCTTAGCTTATAAATTAAATTAGATTTATATAGCACCTTTCAAGAGACCCATGGATGCTTTACACAATAGGGCAGACAAAAATTACTATTACACACTATTACACTATTACACAATTACACTATTACACACTATTACACGATTACACTATTACAGGATTACACACTATTACATTATTACACTATTACACACTATTACACTACTACACTATTACACACTATTACACTATCACACTATTAAACTATTACACACTTAAGCGTGGGGGGCGTGGTTAACCTAGACCAATGAAAGTAGTGGCCTGTACTGAGTTCACTGACACCTCCCATAAGTCTCTACAACAAACAGTTCATGAGATATGAAAGGAGGCAGGGATAATTTCAATGGACAGTGATGGAAATGAATGCACACGTTTTATAATGCATAGGTATATCAACTAAATAAACAACCATATCCAATCACAGTGAAAGCATGAATTACACCTAATGGAGGGGTTGAAGTGGCAGGGATGCAAAGCGAGCGCGTGGCTACAGTCGCCAGCCACGGAGAACAGTCCACGTTTCATCTCCACCACTCAAGAGGAGCGGAATCTGTCTTTGACCTGTCTTTTAAAAAGTCTTCCCGTTCCTTCTGTTGTAGGCGATTCAACAGAAAACCGATGTTTTATCCACATCAACCACCGGCGTCTCACAAAAAAAAAACTTGACTCTATGATGATAAAGCCCATTACAGATAACAGGATGCAAATCATAACTGATGTTGAGCCAGGGTAGCCTACACTCTGCCTAAGCAAGATATCACCCATATGGGACAAAAAAATGTAGCCTCATCGAGAGTTGCAAAGTTTCATTGGTAGACAACAGCTAAATCGGTAGATGGGTTTTCTGAAAGTTCTAAATATCCTTTTTTGAGAATAATTGATGAATGTTGAGTTATTATTTCAATGAGCTAATTCCTATTTCCTGGGCTAATTCTTATTTTTGGAGGGGTAAAAAAAAAAAAAAAAAGGATTGGATTACTGATTTTGACTTGACTTGATTACCATGGCAACAATTGAAGCTTCCAAGCTTTGAGGCATTCGGGTCAGCCCTAGTTTATTAAAGCCCTTGAAAACAGGCTTACATATATTAAAATGTATATATTATATCAAACTTGAGTGTCATATTAAGCATCCATTAATAATTATTATAAAACCCAGCTCAAAAAAGCTAATTTGGCTGCTCAGACCATTTCTCAGGGCCAGTCCACACTGTCAGCATGACAGCTGTCTCGCTGAACTGCAGCGACTCGCATGCCTGATGCTGTCCACACAGACAGCTGATTTCAAATGTGAAAGAAAAACAATGATATGTATGACAGATTCCTAGATTAGGATGACCCCTCCATTCAATGAGATTAGGGTCAGGTCTTGTTAGTCTTGTTAGTCCCCATTACCAAGATGGCAGCAGAGTGAACCGACTTATCTAAACAGACTTACACATACATACAACATACCTCCCGGAGTAGCATTTCATTCACTTAGCTACATGAAATGGTTAGCATTAGCTTCTATGCTACACTTTTGAGCTACATATCAACTCCATGATTAAAGACACCATGAAATGGCATTTCGAGTGGATGAATGAATGACCATTGCATTTATATATCACTTTTCTAGACACTTGAAGTGCTTTACAATGTAGGGTGGAAATTGCCTCCTTCACCACCACTGTGTAGCACCCAACCTTGGGCTATGCAGGCTCAATGGCTGCCATTTTACTGGCACCCGGCACACATCACACTACACAATGGCTGAAAGGCTCAGGAGACAAGGATTGATATCAGCCAATTAAGGGGGAGGGATGATTAGGTGGCCTTGATGTCAGAGACCTGATTGGGAATTTGGGGGGGAACCCCGTACTCTTTGCAATAGGTGCCCTGGGTTCTTTAACGATAGAAATCAGTCGAGACCTAGGTGGAGGGCACTCGCAACTATATAGTGTCCCAAGTCCAGAGGACAGAGTGCTCCCTTCTGGACAACAACACCACTTTCTGACAACGGCCTTTACAGGGGCTCGAAGCGGTGATCTTCCAATCATGAGTCCGGAGTCCTACCCATGTAGCCACGCTGCCGGCCATGAAGCTTCTCTAACGCAACGTATTTCTGAGCGAAACAGGATAGTCAAGTGGGACATAATATCTGATATAATAGACATAATATCTGGAAGGATTTGATTTGATCATTCAAAAGTTGGCGTACCAACACAGCTTGCACATAAGGCATGCTATGCAGTAAGCTAGCCTTCCCTTTGCTGGTCCCTGCTCTCTGATTGTATGTGATCCCTTTGGTCTGAAACAGACAGAAATACCAAAGAAGCCTCCCGGTGAGTCACTGTATTGGGGTCTCATCACGCAATGAATTCCTGGACATGTCATCACATGAAAGTATAGTAATAATACTATTTTCTCAGTTTCTCTGTGCTAGCCAGTAAGCCTGTAATGTTAGCTAGCCACAAGCCTCATGCCCATGTACACACTGGTGTACATATGTTGCACAGGGCTCATTAAGTGATCGGAAGCTTTTTCCCATACTTGAATGATATTGCCAGGAATTCATTGCGTGATGAGAGACAAGACCGACACACCACCATGGTAAGTCAAAGCGACTATAAACCATTTCTCACCGGGAGGCTTCTTTGTTTGCTACTGTAATAAACCAGCCCGGAAAGGGCTCTGTTGGAGGCTGTACACACACCAGTCAAGAGTAGAGGAAAGGTAGATGCTCTTTATTTTAAATATGCAACAAGTTCACATGATGGAGAGATATGAGGGTAGGTCACAAAGCCCCCCCACACACGACCCAGTATGGAATCTCTTTGAGACTGCCGTCATGTGAACCACCACAAATCAGGTGATAAAAACAGCATAGCACTCTGGAATAACATTAAACACGGCACTCAATACACACTGCAAGCCCCGGAACCTCACACTGGGGACCCGTATTACACACTTCAAAAAAGGGGCAGTTAAATGAAACCCCACATGATGGGCCTGTATGTCCACCCACATTGACCCTCCCCGGTTTCTCTCCTAATATTAAAATGCTAACTCTATAGTAATGGACAGGGGCAGGACAGGGATACAAAGACTACACAAACACAACATGTAATAATAAATGCTAAAACTTAACTCGCAATGGCCTGGGTCGGGCAGAGCAAACAGCATGCGGTGGCAGGCCGAACATTGAGACACAGGACTGGAGAGCAGAGGCGGATACACACACTCCTAAAGTTCCCAGCCCTCTCTAACGAAAGGAGGCAACCAGCCTCCCCTCCTAACACTCGGGACGTCTCCCCTGTCTCACTGTCTTCATCGCCGGCAGCACTATCAGCTGCGAACAACTCAAACCCTCCCCCCAAGAGTGTGCGAGTCCACAGGATCAAGAAGACACGGCTCCCCAGCAACGACTGAAAGTACCCTTGGCTCTGCTTTTTAACCCAAGAGTCTCATGCAGAGATCCACAGCCAAAACGGCTGTAGACAATCAGTTCTGACCTGCAAACTGACCCCCCAAAAACGTCTCCTCCCACAACAGGTTTACCACACTACTTATCAATCCTCCCATAACAGGTTTACCACACTACTTATCAATGTGTGTTTCAGACCTAATAGAGAGCTAACATTAGCTTGCATAATGTTCGCGTTCCATGGGTCTGCCGTGCAGGCTAGATGCTAGATTAGCCTTCATTTCGAGTGCAGACCTAGTGACTGCAGTAGATAAATCCTTGCAGGAAGTAAATTATTTTTCAGCGAATATTGTGGTTACAAGTCTGAGCTTGCTAAGCGGTTTTGTGTTTCTAGGTGGAATATTTAGGCTGCTATAATTTGGAAATTGCCACATAGCTCTATCTCTTCAGCCCTGCCAAGGCTACGTTAGCTAGCTTGGGAGGGGGAAGGTATTAATAATATGATGCAATATTATTGGCTGGAATTTTTATGCTGCTCACTGGGACATTCTGACGTAAACACTAAAATATTTTGTTCTACAGGTGGGAAATGTTATTGATATATGTTATTTCATATAAGATTATTAAAAAAAAATTACTGATGTGATTTCTTTTTGGCATATATTGTTAGATAGGTGCACAATATGACTCAACTTGAATTCAATGTTTCTGTGGTGATCTTTCATGGTTTAAGAGTGTGTCATGACCCTAGGGCACATGGAACCCATTTAGAACCCATTGTAGAAGAAAAAGAAATATGACACGGTCTTTACTGTGAACATCAGATTGTTTTTGACGATTTTTAACCTGAAACCCCTCATTCTATTGTGAGGAGGACATGTGATAATCAGACATAAAACTTACCAGCGTGTTCTGTGTCTCGCGAGCTCGCCCGCATCAGCGCCCCAAGGAACTCCACTGGATAATGGCACCCAGCGGAGGGCAACATCTAGTGAACTGCAGACACTGTTTCCTCAACTATTTCTTCAACTTTCCTCAAGTCGGGCCAACTACAGTTGAAAATAGTTGAGGAAATAGCATCTGCAGTTCACTAGAGGTCTGCTCTCTGCCGGGTGATGTCATCTGGCAGAGTTTCTTGGCGGGCTGATGTGGCCGAGCTCTGGAGACCCAGAACACGTTAGTGTCATGGTCTGCCCTTCAGCACCTCTCCACATCCCCAAGACCTTGGACTGCCCTTCTCCCCTTCTCTCACCCCGCCCTCCTGCCAGCCCATGAACTGGGCTGCTCTCTCTCTCTCTCTGTGTCTCTATCTCTCTCTCTCTCTGTGTCTCTCTCCCTTCTGTTTATGTTCTCTGTTTAGTTCATTTATTATTCCCTGTTTTATTATGTTTAGCAAAAATCAGCAATGTGGCCCTTAAGTTGTCTTTTTGGAGATGCAAGGTTTTTTCAGGTGGGCAATGAACTGCTTTTGTTGCTGAGACCATATTCACATTGAACTATATTGTATCTATTAAAAAAAGGTCCCTCGGTTGCATTCATTGGAAAATAATTGCACAGAATTGTGGAGACTCAGCAATGTGGTTTCAAGGAGGGTTTCAACCTTGGTCATGAAGGGGCTTTTTCTTTCCAAAGGCAGGTTCTTAGACAAGTGGTTCTTTACATGATGGGGGGTCGGGGGGGGGGGGGGTTCTTGTGAAATTGTTTTAATTCTATAGTCCTCTAATAGAGGCCTTGCACAGAATGTTTGTGTAGTTCTGTCTTCTAACATGGCTGCCTGTAACATGGCAACCATTGTTTTGTACATGGCAATGGAAGAGACAATGGTTGCTATATGTTCATATGAGAAATGTATAAACAAAAACATAATATTACTGGATCTTGTGAACAAGTCACAGTAGAACAGTAATATCATGCTTTTCTAATGTTTTACCTGCTCTACCACTGCACAAAAATTGGGCATTGTCTTTTGCAAGTGGTTACCAATGGTTACATGCAGCCATGGAAGAAGGGGAACATTCCGTGCAAGGCCTCTATTATGAATGAAGTGGAAGAGCTTGACAAAGGAAAATAGAATCATTATTGTCACCATTCTGCCAATGCTTGATCTTGTTAGGGGAAGTCATGAATATGATGCCACTGTACATAAAAATGTTTGCTTATAAATTTCATAAAGTGTATAATGAGCATATCAACATCAATACACAGCTTCTGGTGAAGGAGGAAACCTGATCAACTTTGATTGGGAAAAGATCTGATATTTTAATTAAGAAAATGTAAAAAAAATTTGACATTGACTTTCTTTACATTTGACCAAGGCACTCCTGTTAAGAACCACTGGCTTAGACCATTTCACCACCATACTGTACAGTTTGCTTTGGTCTGCTGGGGTTAAAGATTACAAACAATCTATAGCAGTTGAACCAATATTGGTTCTAAATCAAACCGTTACATTACCAAAAAAAAAATCTGTGGTTATTTATGTAACAGACCATATTTATGATTTTACACTGAATCACCGGATGCTTCATGGAACCACTTCATATTTCTTCAGACAGTGTTGAATGATAATTTAGAGGGCCAAGTGGTTCCTAAAATAATGCACTGAAGAACCTCAGAGCTATCTTTTTTCAGAGTGACTAGTTGGTCCTTGTATTTTATGTTGTCATGGAGGTCTTAAGAATCTTTTTATTGTATTTTTTTACAAGTAGCCCAGCCTAATTATCACACATAGCATGACATCAAATCAATGTAACTATGACCACAACATCAATTGGTATCAAATCCAAATGCAGGTATCTGGGTGGTGGTGGTGAAGGTGGCAGTGGTTCTTTCACAGTGATCCAAAGGGACATGGGCAGTAACGCTGTGTGTGTCCACTCACTATGTGGAGCAATAACACCACGCAAAAGTCTTTGTACAGATGCTGCATTCGAGTGGCTGTTTGTGTAATTCTGTGTGCAAACGGCAGGAACACATGCGCCGCTAAACTTCTTGCAGATCTCATCTCCCAAGTCTGCAGCTCAGGAGTAAATGAGCAAGTCCAAGTCGAGGATGAGTGCGGGAGGAGGATCTTGCTGTCACGGAGGAGGGAACTTGTCTTGTGAAATACGGAGCGGTCCTGTTTGAATTGCCACAGAGACCTCCCATGTCCC
>OMKL01154772.1:1621-15457 GCA_900302295.1 Parasudis fraserbrunneri | reverse complement strand
CCCCCCATGCTAGCATCTGGTGATCTCATTCACATTTAAAAAGCACTGTTCCTCCAGTGCCCTCCCACTCCAAGAGTTCTCTCTCGTTATGTTCTCCAACTGCTGTTGGCCTCCATCTTATCCGCTCCTCCGCCCCATCTTAACATGCCACCTGTCATACCCATGACTTGATTCCTTCCCCCCCCCACCCCCAGAGGGTGACATGTACGATATATGGAGTGCGTTGGATGCTACTCAGAACTGAAGGGAATATATGAGCTCACAGGTAAACAAGTTAACTGCCATTCCCCTGACTTGACATGAGCTGTCAGCGTAGTTCCAGATGGTATTTTCTTAAGAGTGGGACTCGAAAAGTGAAAGGGAGGTGTTCTTGGGTAGCTTTCATAAGTGTACACATATGCTACAAGGCAGTGTAAATCAAGGCCGGTTGTACAATTCATTGAGTGACTCAAAATGTGCACACATCACTTAGGTGGGGATCATACAAGAAATATTCGAAGCAATATCTGAGAATGTCGATACATCTCTGTAGCAAACCTCTTCTGCAACCACAAAACTAAACATCCTTGTACTGTCTGCATACCACAAAAGTCATACTCACTTCCACTGAATGTTTCAGAACAATGTTCATTTGATTGCTCAGATTCAGATTTCTTTATTCGCCATATATTAAAACAATAATAATGGAACTTTATGACATTTAAAGTGTGGTTGGTTGACATAAATACTATTTTTTTTTTCCACATAGAACACATCAACAATCAAGTGCAGGTGGACAGAACAAGAACAGTGCAATGACAAGAACATAGGAACATATACAGGAAAATTAATTTATGAGTTTATATGGATGGTGGGGTATAGACCAGTCAGATTTAGCCAGAGAAGGGAAGGGGGGAAGAGGGAGAGAACGAGAGTTGTTGACCAGGCGAACAGCAGTGGGGAAGAAACAGTTCCTGTGGTGTGATTTGGTGGCCAGTGGAGTCCGCAGGTGCCGGCCGTGCGGGAGGACCTGGAAAAGATGGTGCCCAGGATGCGGGAGGTCTTACGAGCCCTCCTCAGAGCCCTGGTGGAGTAGAGGGACTCAAGGGAGGGGAGGGTACAGCCAATCACCCTCTCCGCTGAGCGAATCACCCACCCCAGCTTGGTCTTGTCCTTGACCGTTACTCTGGGGTACCAGGTAATAATGGAGAGGGTGAGGATGGACTCTATGATGGAGGTGTCACAGTGCCAGAGGTAAGCAAAAAATCAATCAATAAATAACATGAGTGTACGTGAACCAAAAATGATACAGCATACGGGTTCCACTGCTCCGAGGCAGTGGCTCTCATCCGTTTTAGTTTGTTTGTGGCCCGTAAAAGCTAAGGCAGAAGGATACTTATAGCTGAAGCATATACAGAATGGAGAACTTTGACACCAAAGTTTCCCATTCAGACTATTTAACTTGATCAATAGCTGGGAGGAGGAATATAGACTTAATATATAAATTATTTCATAAGGAAAAAAGCGTCCGCACCAAAGATTTGAAATGTGATGATGTATAGAATCTTTTCCTGACCCTCCAAAAATAATTTCACGACACCCTTAGGTGTCACAACCCCCAGGCTGAGAAGCACTGATGAAGTGCATAGTACCATGAACATGCAATAGCATGAGCTCCAGACCTGTGTCGCATGCCTTCCCCTCTCTCTCTTTCTATCTCTCATTGTATTCTATTGAATGAAGCAGAAGCAAAAGTGTACAACGTCACACACCTAGAAGCACGGAAGTTGGGTTCCGTTTTGGAACCGGTTCTAAGTTCGTAAAATACCCGAAAAAATATTTTGTTACTGCACTGAGTGTGATTTAAAAAAGAATAATAAAATACACATTCTTTACCTGAGAAATTATCTTCTCAAAAAGGAAAGAAAAAGAAGTAAATGAATAAGGGACCACTACACACTCCAAAATGGAAAAACATTTTGAATTGGACTGCCTGAGAAATGATGAACTCGCATATCTCCACGGCTGAAGGAGAATTTCCATTTGGCTATTTGGCAGAAGTTTGAGCTCCCACATAGAGTTGTGCCTGCCTTGATTGAAAAGTTCAACCTTTTTCCCTTGCCACTGGTTCAAGAAGATGTGACTCATTTATCCACTACTGTATAACAAATTCGGGTACATTTTGAGGAATGGTAATTAAAGTAAGAATAACGATGGATAGTCATGCAAAGCATATTCTGGGTACCATATTATGTATCGTTTCAACAAATTTATACGACTTCCTTGAATCTGTGGAACAAGTTTTTGGGGAGTTTTTTTGCGAAGAAACTAGTCTAAATCTAATTTTCATTATTTATACTCCAGTAACTTTTTCTTCCCTTGTATTGAACACGCCGTTTTTGGTAGGTGTCGCACACACCACATTTTTTATTATTTCCTTCCCTGCCTGGCTACCCCACACCCAAGAGTGAAAAACCTTTACAAACTGGGCAGTACATTAGGTAGGCAGTCTTCCTGGCTCCACAACGCACAGCTAATTGATTCATTAAACCTAACTGAATCCTTGCACTAAAGAACCATATAACTCCGTTTTGAAATGTTTTGACAGCCCATGTATTTTCAGTTAATCCAAATCACTTGGAGTGTGAACGTGATATATCATAAGAAAGTACTCAACCTCTACTGCCTTTAACTATGAATGAACACAACACACAACAACCTTATTGATGACATATTGATTGAATGATTAGAAAACATGTTTTCAGAACATTATAGACGATGTCCCTGCCTTGCTATCATCCCTATAGCAACAACCATATCACAGAGTCTCAAATGTTCTCTTAAATGAGGCCTAAGAATCTACAGGACAATAACAACTACTGGATAAGAAGCTCTCTTGAGGCATTAAAAATGCATTCTCCTAAAATGCTGATGTCAAAATAGAGGCCTCCAAACACCAACGGCACCCCAGACAAAAGCATCAACGAACATCACAAACCATGGCACACATATCAAAAAAAGGGGGGGGGACTGTTTCAGTGCATGAAGATGGAGCTGCAGTGCTGTAATGGTGCAAGAGTGCCCCCTTTTGAAAATGATGCTTCCCCCCCTCTAGTGTAGCTATACAGTCAGCAGTCCTGTGGAAGTGGTTTGCTTTGTTGTACACTCCTGAAATTTGCATTTCCAATTAAAACATGTATATAAGGTGATAAAATGAAGTAAAATAAAAGAATGACTGTTAGCTACTGATTCCGATTATTAATTAGTTTACATGTTTGAGAAATGGTAGGTTGGTAGTTTGAGTTTGAATTTCAACTGAGCATTATATATCGGGATAAATTAACTTCAAGCAAATGATAGTCATCTATCATGGTTAACGTTTGGTCACATCCCTCTTACGGTGTAATAAATGTGTGGTGTTTGAGACCCGTCAGCATCAGCAGATTCTTCATCTTTCATTGGGATTATCTGCCAAGCTCTTTAAATGTAAGTTTGTGTATCTAAATCTAAGTGGGCCTTCTTTTATGGGGGCAGATTCAGTGCTTCAATACTTTATGTCAGTGTGGAATGCATAGATGGGTCTTTAACCTGAGTCAGTGTCCAGGTCCTAACTGTAACATCCAAAAACTATTTCCCTGCCGCCACCATACCTCAGGTCATACACTTCAGCAGTGAGCGTCCTTAAGAAAATATGCACCTGGTAGGAACTACACTGTTGAAGTGACACAGTATGAATTCAGCCATTTTGAAGAGAGAGACAGAGACAGAGAGATGGGGGGGGGATATAGTATCCCAATACTACATCCCATACCTACCGGTACACACTTGATGAGACTAATCCTCACTACTGTTTCATGCAAGTAAATTAATAAATAGAATCAATAGCTTACAGTCCATATCTCATGTTCAAAATGTGATTGGACATATAAATGCAAGTGAAAAGAGCCCATTTCATTCCGCTGTCCCAATATTTTTCTCTCTGACTGTACAGTATATTATAGCTGCAAATCACCTATCTGAATCTTCACTGGCATAGCAAAAAGAAAAGCCATATATATGTAATATATGTAACTAAATATATATAACTGAATATATTAAATTCCATATATCTGAGCTAGAAGTAGAGAAGGGACCCATACGGAAGCAGAACTATACTGTAAGTATCATTTGAACACCGAGTTTAGCATTTCATGTCCATGGAGCCAAATACTGGGGGGGATATCATCACTGAGATCTGACAGCAGAATGCAAGTAATTGGAGATTTCCCCATGTCTCCCATGCACAATCTGCCCAGTGTGTACTAGATATCAGCAGTAGCAATCAAGACCTGATTAGAACAACAATGGACTCCTCCAACAGACAAAAGGGCACAGAAATTAATCATTTCTCTCAAGAACAAAAAAAAATAAAAATAAAAATAACAAGATTAAAAACTGTGAAGAGCTTTGGTCATTTTGCTTCAGCCTGCAATCATGCCACAGAAAACCAAATCTAGACTGGAGAAATATGGCATCCTCTGGCCAATAATCAATCTTTAGATGATTTCTGCTTCTACTCTACAGAGTTCAGTCAGGAGTCACGCACATCATATGTTTCAGTAAATTGCAGTTGAATCTCCTTGCATCACTCAAATTTCAGATACAGATTGCTATTTAGAAAACAGTGTATCACCAAGATCTTGAATTGACAATTTATTCAAAACATTCATATTTTGTAATACACAGATACATTAAATGAACAGGCCCTTTACATAATAGTGAAAGACAGAGTCAGATGGGTTCATTTACAATTATTAAGACATGATCACATACTGTACATAGTCCTGTTGTGTTCAAGTGCACTTGTAACAGTCCATAGAATAACAGGCAGAGGTGTGACCAAGTCAACTTTGCTCAAGTCCCAAGTAAGTCTCAAGTCATGAGGCACAAGTCTCAAGTCAAGTCCCAAGTCTTAATATAGAACCACCACATCAAGTCCAAGTCAACAAGGAACAAGTCAAGTTAATTTACAGCCAATCGAGTAATTAAAAGTGTGACTTGAGTCAGACTCGAGTCCAAGTCATCAAGTTCAAGTCCCCACCTCTGCATTTTACAGCCACAAAATACAGCAAATGCAATCAAAACACTCATATTTACCTGCTTTTCTTGTGCCCATTAGTCCTCGCAGAGCTCAGTCAATCACCACTTTTCCATTCATATTTTCTATTTTGGTAATGTGGCTAAGAGAGTCATTAGTTTAGTTTTGTTTATTTGTTTGTGCAGATAAAAAAAAGTATACATTTTTTACATTCATAGAGACATATAATATCACAAATAGAATGCAAAAGACAAAAAAAGTAAAACTTGCACAGGTGAAGAAACAAACCTCTAATGGGCTTGTTCTTCACTCTTATTTAAATGCAGTTATGCAGTCTTGTTTCCACTAACTGATTAACATTTAACAAAAAAAATGTTATGACATTGAGGAGGTTATCCATGCTTGCATCTCATCTCATTTAGATTACATTTAAATCACTCCTCAAATCTTACTTTTATTTTTAAAAAGGCCTTTTTAGGTTTGTATTTTTATGTCTGCTGTGT
Source organism: Parasudis fraserbrunneri (assembly GCA_900302295.1). Classification (NCBI taxonomy): domain Eukaryota; kingdom Metazoa; phylum Chordata; class Actinopteri; order Aulopiformes; family Chlorophthalmidae; genus Parasudis; species Parasudis fraserbrunneri. The sequence continues at coordinate 9,898 of OMKL01154772.1, read as the reverse complement.
TATTGTTTCAATTTCCTTTTCACCATGTAACTCCAATGATTGGTTTTCTCTGCCAACTTTGCTTGCTTTATGATGTTATTTTTTATTTCTCATATTGTGCTTTTACTGTATTTTTTGTCTTTACTGTCTTATTGTTTGTAAATTTGTTTTGAAAAGTTCTATATAAATACCGTTGCTGCTGATGATGGCGATGGTGTTGGTGATTGTTGTGTCACTGTGACTAGGCTATTATCAACACTATTATTAAACCATTGGCAGTAAAGGTTGCTGTCGGTGTGTGTCTGTACATGTATAATAAGCTGTGTGGGCATATAGATGTGGCAGAAAGCGTGAACGTCTGTGTGTCAGAGTGATGGTGTTTAGCTCCTTCTCCTTCGCCAGCTTGTCTTCATTCTAACAGAGCCATAGAGTCTGCCAGTGGCCAATCTGATAGGCAAACAAGCCGTGTCCTGTGCGAGAGGGGTCAGGGACGATCCTCACTGTGTGCGGCCCAGAAGGAGTGCAGTTCCCTAATGGATGGCAGATTGCAGCTATAGTGACCCTCTCTGTATAGCGGTGGAGTCATTGTAGTTTGCCCTTGGATGTGGGTACACGCTGAGTACTTCCACAGATAGTGATTGAGGATGTCAGGGTGTTCTCAGTGACAGCTCTGCAGAGCACCAATTTACCTTTTCCAAGAAAACTTATGATAACAAGATGTCCTGATGGCCAATTTCTTTACATTCCAGCAAACTTCTTTTATTTCTATATCAATTCGAGTCACAATTAATAAGCTACTTTTCTTGGTGGATTTATCATAATGCAAGCACCAAATATAACTGCAGGAGTTGTCAACAAACCTGGATGTTGCAGTAAAAAGCCAGTCAAAATCAGTGTTATATCCAGTGTGCCAGACTGAATTCAAAGCAAATCCTGGTTTTGTCCTACCAGAACTGAAGTCACCCATTTTGAACTGATCAGAACATCATTCTAAAATGAATGACTAGTTTCATTACATGAATTTAACAGGAGTACGGCTAGTATGTCCAGCCCAAGAGTGTTTTGGGAAGTGCTGTTTTACACTGCAGTATCACAGCTCAACAGAAGGACAAAGGACAATACAGAAATATAGTATTAACCTGGGACTTGTAGCTCTTAATTCCTACTTTCACTTACATTCCTAGGACAGAGTGTATCTGTTCTAATGTCACTTTGTTTTGCTGGTAATACATGGTCGGATTTTTAAATGTCACCTGTTTTTATTTAAAATGTTGTCTGTTTTTAATGACAAGCCAAGTAAAAGCTAAAGATGAATTCCCTTGTTGCTTGGAGTAATGGACAATTATGTTTTAATGCATCTTGAAATACAAGTTATTATTTTTGGAAAGAGAGATATTGGTACCGGCTGACAAGACTGTCCCTATCAAAATCAGCCTCTTTTGTCCTTTAGAAAAAATGGCATTGCATCAACTACACTACTAGCAAGTGTTCTATACAACTTAATGTCCAAAAATCTGAACAATCCCTTTAACCACGACACTAGCTCTGGGCACAAGTCGGCCTAGCATCTGGTATAATTTGGGTCGGTACTCTGTTCAAAAAGTAGGGCTCACGTAGAGACCTTTCTTTTTATTTTAAGTTTTAATAAAGCCATCAGTCATGCCATTCATTTAACTGATGGAAATGGTTATTTCAAGTTCCAACAGAATGAAAGTGCAAATTAAGTCCGCTGAGAGTATTTCACACTTCAACAGCTTGCACATTTTTCATTCATCTTCACACAACACTCATCTTGTCAGTCTTTTCACTGATATGCAAAGGCAACAGGGATCAAAGAAACACAACTTCTAGCAGATTGCAGGGGTTAATTTTAACATAAGGCAGAAAGCAACTATCCATGTACTGTACTCATTCAGTTTGCTAAGGCCTGTTCTATGGGCCCAGTATTGTAGCACAATTATTTGCAAATGTGTGTGGAGCAGAGGTCTTCGGGTCTGCCCGAACCCCCGAATACCCGTGGTTCCAACCCGGACGGTTCATAATACAATTGTATTTCATAATACAATCCAGCCGGTCTGGTTCGGGTTCGGAACTCTTTGTCCCAGGCCTCGGATATCTGACATTTAAATGTCGGGTCCGCTAGTGCCCGCAATATTAATAATATTTGTATTTTATTTTTAGTAATGCTTAAAATAGTTTTCCATTGCAGATTTCAATTAAGTGACGCTTGCTTTGACAGTTTCCATCCTTCTTTGCCAATGAGCTACTGTCATATTGATGACTGACTACGTAATTCGTAGTGTGCATCTATTACCACAAGGTGGCACTAGTGACTGTGTTTAGGACGAGGTAATCCTCTATGACCATATGCCTGTTACGGATGGGTAATAGGTTTTATATAGTTCAATGGTCATAGGTAACTACAATAACTGTGCTAAAGTTACCTTGCATCTGTCATTATGCTACATCAGCATCTATGCAACAAGTGTTCATTTATTGCCCCTCTGAGTGTCAGAACATACTCTGGCATTAAGCTGGACCATTCTTAATTTTGTAGCGCAATCGGTTTGTTTGTTTATTCAGAATGTCACTTTCTCGCTACTCTGGCAGAGCGTTCACCAACAATAACGTTAGCACGCTAACTGGCTAAAGTTGCCAACAAGCTAATAGTCAGCCCATTTCCATCAGCAAGAATAACAGAAAATGAGTCTGAGTCTATCTGACAGCTCCCGGGGCCAAACGGTTCCGGGTCCAGTGTTTCCCGGGTCTTTGTGGGTCCGGTTCTGTTTTCCCAAAAATAGATGGGGCTGGTTCGGTTCTGGGTCCGGGCATGATTTTTTGGAATCATGAAGACCTCTTGTGTGGAGAGTTGAGTAACTATCTCAACCGACTTGCGTAATCCGATCTGTACGCAGATCTGTAAATGCGTACACAGATCTGCAAATGCGTACACAGATCTATAAATGTACATATAGATCTGTAAAAGCGTACAGGTCTGTAAATGCGCACATAGATCTGTAAAAGCGTATACAGATCTGTAGATGCGCACATAGATCTGTAAATGTCTATATATCATCAGTTACAACTCAGACGGGCCTCTCAATTGGCTGTCTTTTTACATGTGATTTTTGCTACACTTCTGCCGGCAGAGATCTGTAAATGCGGGTGGCGATTTGTCTGTAACTCTAAATTTTGTTTGCCCTGAGCTCTTATTTATACCATGGCCTGGGTGAATACTCGATTCTGATTGGCTGGAGGGATGTGCATTATTTTTCGACAACATGCACGGCTAGGGCCTCATAACCGTTCAACATTAATGCGCTTGTTTGGCGTTGCGGCAGAGCCCTGGACGTAAATTTAAACCGTGTGCAATTGACAGTGACCCAGAAAGCTAACTTTATGCTAGCAAGCCTTTCTGTCAGTAACTTTGCCTATGGTTAACAAACAGTGAATACAATCTCATAGTATGTTTGACAAAAAGGCTGGCTTAGTGCGCACTCACAGATCTGCGTACAAATCGGATTACGCACACACAGGTTGAGATACAGTTACTCAGCTCTCCACACACATTCGCAAATAATGGCGCTACAATACTGGCCCCATAATATTACATGATCGCACCTCAGCTTACGCCTCGTAATTGCTGACTCATACAGTACTCTCGTCTGTGGTTTGTTATTATATGCCCGCATAACAGTGTCAGGGATATTATAGTTTCACTCCGACTGCCACTGCCGCGGAAGATCATACGTGCGATAAGTCGAATAGCTTGTTTCATTTTAATATTCTATACTCCCCTTTGCCTGTTCACTTCATTCTTACCAAACTTGCTGTGTGGAATCTAGGGACTAACATCTTTAAACGTGTAATTTAGATAATGGATAGGAAAAACCACGTGATTATACAGATCTATATTTTCTTTTTTTTTTCTAGACTATACTGATATTTATCTATTTAAATCAACTGTGGCCAAGTCAAGTCAAATTTATTTGTATAGCCCAAAATCACTACATGTCTCAATGGGCTTCACAGGCCCACCCAGATACAACACCCCCTGGCTAAACTGTAACATTAATCTGTGTATATCTTGTATATACTGGACAGCTCATTCCATTCTTTAACTCAACTGTGCAATTCATCTGTGCATATCTTTGTTTATATTGACAGCTGTCTGTATATTATGACAGCAAATGTATATTATATACATTTAATATTTATTGCATTACATTACTTATACAATCTATTTAAGTCAACTGTACAATCCATCTGTGTATATCCATGTTACATTTGACAGCTTATGCCATCCTTGTATATATTTTGTACCTCTACTTTATTCTAATTAATAAGCAAACTTAGGGGCCAGCAAAATATTTCACTGCACATTGTACTTGTGTGATGGAGTATGTGACAAATAAACTGACTTCACTTGAACCATGTGACCGCCAGCCAATAAAATGTCTGATAAATGCATGGTAAACAGGATGTGATTTGTTTCTTGTGAATGCACTGTCCAATTCCCACCAAACCTGACATGTTTGCCCTAAAATAGCAAGGAGGCCTGTGAAGTTCTGAGTCATCTGGCCTCATGGTGGCACCATTCTCATAAAACAAAAAACATGAACTACTCTTCAACGGCTCAGATTAAGGGCATGGTCAAAAGGAGGATTGAGAATTCGGCCACCGGCAGCAAGTGTAATTAGTTAGTATCACATAACTTAAGGTCATTTAAGGCAAACAGTATTACATGAATTAATATGGTACAGCTCCTGGTTAGAACTCTATGATCCAGTAGTCATTACGATGACCACCATCATCCAAATATTTTCCATAGATTCCTGCTTTTTATAGTAAATGTAATTTAGCAGATAAAATCTCTGAAACATTTAATCTAAATACTGCTTTTACACCTGATTTGAGTGACAATAGAATGGCTGAATGTGAATGCCAATTAATGTGAACCTCAGGCAGTCTTAACATGGACAACGCCTGTGAAAGTGTTAAGTCGCTCAAATACAGTCCCGTCAATGACTTAAATACATATCTGAGATTTTATGTGAATGTGTGAAATTTAGCTGTCAGAGGAATCTTATTTGGACTAAATTACATCAAGGACAAAACGTTGCTCAACATTTCACATCCTATATTTAACTTGGTGCCTTTTCCTTGCTGCATTATCTGATATTAGGTCCCTTGAGCATATGACTGAGTTTGAGTATCACATAAGATATGAGTGGGATTTTAGGTTGAACTCAACATAAATACTACTACATTAATACTAATGCATAGTGTACAGTACACTCATGGATGGCATTCAAGTCCAGTCCCTGAGGTGTGAAGGCAAGGACGTATCACCTTCCTGCAACTATGTGTATATGTAAAGAATGCACTTTTCAGTATGTTCCAGTTGTCCAATCTCCCACACACTTTCAAAGCAATGTTAAAGAAGTGTGCAGAAAGTGCACTCGGTTTTCTTTTCTTCTTACATGTAGTGGTAGGAGGTTGATCATTTAGTTTTTCTTTGAATTTGAATATTCTGCAGTTCTACACTACACCTTAAGATTCCATTCTTAAGTATGGGCTACACCTGATATTAGGTTTATTTGCGGCAGAATATTTTGAAAGTAAAATGTACATACCCTAAAGCACCGGTACAACTAAAGATGAGCTGTTGACTCATGGGTCCACATGGGGGAAAGTGATAAGAATAAAAGAAAGACAATATCTAGTTTTAAATATCGTTTTTTTTAATACATACATAATATTTAGGACATACAATTTGTCTTTGATGTGTAGAGATGGTTCAGAGAAGAAATCAGCTGGATCAATCATCGACGACTGAATAGAATTCTCCACCCATGGGGCAGATCAGACAAGTGAGAGAGGTTGAAGGGTTAGCGAGTGGTTCATTTACAGCAAAACCAGAGTGGGTCCGTTCACTTCAGCCAAATGAGCTTGTCACCCATGTCTGCATTATAACCGGGTGCATATTTCTTTCCAGGGAGCTATAGAGAGAGAAGGGGGAAAAGAATGTCAGTCAACTCATGGAACAAGATGGCAAACCTGCAAACTGAGTTGACTTGTGCATTCTTGGGTGACTTATGAGGGATGAGTTGGAGGAGGCAAGACAGTTCACTTTTTACCATATCAATGAGGGGTATATTCACATACTGTCTTGAAGTTTTTGATCTGTAAATGGAAAATGAGCTATTTGGAACTTTCTTAAGCCTTTGTAAATTGGAATATGGATCCGTTTTACTCCTGTGTTCACAAACATAAAACAAACCTTCTACGACGTTAAAATAAGCAGGGTCTGGATACATGATTCTGATTGGCTAGTAAGCGTCACATGACCTCCATTTTGCGGGGTAAATCACACGATATATCCCGCTTTCAGGAATTGTCAAACAGACCAACTGGTCGGTGCGCATTTCACAACTATGTGTTTATTTAATAATACCTAGTAGTCTAACTGTTGTAGAAAAGCAATTAACCCCTCGAGGAAGGGGTAAATGGGTGGATTTATGCCCGGTTGTAAGTCTAATGAACTACTATTAGACTACTAAACGACTATAAAACCGGACGTAAATCCACCCATTTTCCCTTCCTCTTGGGGTTAATTGCTTTAATATAAACATGTGTGCATGTGTAACAAAGAGTTCTAATGTATGTGGCATGTCAGGGTATATGGCTTTGTACATATGTGTGTGTGTGTATGTATGTATGTATGTATGTATGTATGTGTGTGTGTGTTTCTCACCATACACCCAGGGACACACCCTGCTCTGATGACAGGTACATGTTGATAGTGTGATTGAGGGAGAGTTCTTCAGGTCGGCTAAGGTCAACAATGAATGGAACCCTGACTGAAGACAGAGAGAGAGGGAATGGTGCCATTCACAAAGAATAATAATAATTTACTTGAATTGTGTCTTGTTTACTTGAAATAATGACCAGGGAAGTGAAGTAACTCACGTCTGTGAGAATGCACAACGTGTTTTATGATGAGAGGGAATGATGTCAGCATAAAAGGCCCCACAAGGTAAATGACCAAGCCCGCCAATGCAATTAATTTTATCCAGAACCACCATCTGAACCTGAGAGACAGAGAGAGAGAGGGGGGGGGTCATTTTATTATCCCCTGGGAGACTTAACTTATATAACTTATTTCATTGACGCATGATCAGAATTCACTTACGATCTTGGTGACTCTGTCTCCTCCAAGCCCTTGTTTTTTGCTTGCACCTGGGAGGCATCTGGTTTAGGACTACTGTGGTCAGTGACTCTTTTCCTCATTTTATAAGTCCTTGCTCAGTCTTCTGTAATTTTAGCCAAGTCAAGACCGATTACGGAGAACTGAAACGCTGAACACCTGACGAACCTAAATAAGTGACCTTACCAACCGTGAATGCGGAAGCTTTTCATGAGAAATTGCGGTCATTTGGTGCAAGCAAAGAGGGTAAAGTACCATTGGTACAGTGCGGAAATGAAGGAGGGCCATCTGAGTTAAGGGTACATCAGAGCTATGTGTAGTTTGTTCAAACGCCTCACGATCGTAATTCTCGAATCCACCACAGACATCGCGCGCCAGTCACCGCCTCTTGGATATGGAAAGCCGAAAGGGTCATAATTCGTCTCAATTTACGTATGAATTATTGTAAACGCCAGCAGATGTTTATAAAGGCCGTTCTAATCGTCAGCCTGCGTCCATAAAAGCGTTCATAAACGCCGTTCTGTAACCCAGATAGCTATAAGAATCGGGCCGACACTCTGTTTAGAGCTTGTAAGCCACATGGAGTCAGACTTCTTGTCTGATGTTACTGCTTAATCATCATCCATGTTTTCTAAAGAACGCACCTATATATTTACTATTTACCTACTTATACTTATTTACCCACATCGGTTGCATACCTGTATACTATACCTATGCATATATACTACCTATATCTGTACATATGCTGTACATATCATACTACTCAGTAGCACTCATTTATCTAACCATGTATTCATATACACTCTAGTTAATCAACTGTATATTGTACATTGTATATTGCTACTGCACTTTACTGTAACATTTGCACTCTGGATGGATGCCACACTTCTTTTCGTTGCACTGTACTTGTGCTGTATAATGACAATACATTTGAATCTAATCTAATAGATTATAGATTATATGTACACTGCTCCCTACCCGTGAACCTGTTATCACGACCCAAACATTCCATTCCTCGTAGGGCATAAATCCATAATGGCCTTTTTGTTGAATCTCTAGTTTCTGATAGCTTGTTCATTTGTTGAGTC
>OMKL01154755.1:0-11192 GCA_900302295.1 Parasudis fraserbrunneri | reverse complement strand
TTAGTAGACTTGATACCAGTTTCATGACTGTATGACGAACGGATCAGGAGATAAACTAATTCTAAAATTGAAAGTTTGGCCTGATGGTGGGGCTAGAGGAAAGGACATGGGGTCACCAAAATCAATAGGCTTCTTCCACAAGGGGGTCATGAATGTGCACAGCAAAAGTCTGCAGCGGCAGTCAGGATAAAACCATAATAACCCTGACACTGTCGTTCGAGGATATAAATATTATCTAGCTATATGTATGTTATTTCCTTTTAAGAGACTTGAATCTGGTGAGCAGTTACCCACAGCCAGAGAACAGCCATTGGGATTATATGCATGCCTAGCACTGAATTCTAAGTTATACTGTGGCTATGGTTTATGGCTTACACTCCTTTCTAGTAAAAGAGAAGGGTCTCACTGTCTCTCTGAGCTGAGTGACTGGTGTGGTGAAATGCAGGCTGAACAGTTTCACCTTAATATAATGTAATAGAACATATAATAAAATATGTAATTCGATGGACACTTTTATCCAAAGCACCTTACAATACAATGAGTGCATACATTTTCTGGCATGGGTGCCCCCCCGTGGGAATCAGATTCATAACCCCTGGCAGCATTAGTACCATGCTCTACCCCACTGAGCTGCAGGACTGTTTTAGCGATTTGACCTGTACGTCAGAGAGGGGAGCTCTATAGGCAGTAGGCACATGAGGATACAGTCTGGCTATGCATGGTGTCTGGTTACAACGAGAGGCCTGCCATGAGAGAGGGAGAGAGAGAGAGAGAGAGAATCGGGGAGGGGGAGAGGGAGGGGTAGAGAGCATAGGAGACAGCTCTGCTCTCAGTACCTGAGGAAAGCAACTTCAAGGGCACAGGAGTCACACACAGAGCGCCCAGGCTGTAGTCCACAGGAATTCCATTGCTTCCGCTACAGAAACCCAAGTCACAGCCTTCATCTGCATACTGTACATTGATTATACTCAGTCTGGTTGCAAAAAGGTACAGTATGTCTACCATTATTCACTTGTGTTTTAGTGTATTGTTCTGCAGTTGTTTTATCTGTAGAAGACAGTTTTTTTTTCTGGATGCAGACTGCAGTGTTTAAAAATCTCCCATGTTTGACCTGATAACCTACAGTATGACAACTGTGAGAGTGAAATGCCGTTCTGTTTCGACGTGCAGTCAGTGTTACAAAACAACAAGTTAAAACTTAAGTCGTGGGCCATAGCAGAAGGCTGATAAATGATTATTTAAACCAGTGTCACAGCCTTTAAAGGTTTTGTGAGATGTTTCGATAATAACGTAACATTGAGTCTCTGCCGGCACTTGCTTAAACTGCCGTCTTAATAGATTGGCATAGTGTTTTGTAATGCTAGTGGGGCTAACATGCTGGTGTAGGCTGTTACTCTGTGTTTATATTTTCATGCCCATCCTGAGACTGAGCACATGTCACCAGGGCACCGCTATATCTGGACTTTCAACTTTGTCCCACTTGGTGCCTGTCCAGTCATATGACATGGAAAAAGAAACTCAAGCTTAACTTGTCAGCCAGGCCACAACAGACTGATTTGCGACCTCCAAATACTAGTTTCAGGAATTTAATGACGCCAGCATGTGCGTCATGCTAAACAACTGAACTGTTACCTCAGTAAAATAAATGAATGTTTTTCTTTCTTTCTTTTTTATGCAGTATGACAAATGAGGTCAAAGCTCACCTACATTGTTTACCCCAAATCCTATGAATAAGTCTAATCTATAAACCTATGGAGGAAAAGAAACATTAAAAACTATCAATCGCTTTCATTGTCCCATTTATGATATCAAAATAACATTAATGAGACACATTAATGAAAGTCTACTATGAATCATTTTTCAGATTTTCCAAAAATGCCTAAAAGATTATATCAGATTTTGCATGAGGTGAATGTATTTAGATGTTAAACAGTTTGCTGGCCTCATAGAATTTAGATTATCGTTGTGGTGATATGATAACAGTAAATGTAATGTAAATGTAAGCACAGACACATTTTATAAATTGAGTGTGGCCCATGATATGCAAGTGGAATGGAATTTTGACGTGGAATTGTTAAAGTATCTTCACAACACCTTTTATCATGGTCATGAGGAATAATACTGTATCACTATTTTGTACTTCTAAGTACTGATGGACACTAATACAATGTGATATGATATCACTTTCAGACCAGGTTATCAATGTCAACCTGGAAATATGGTATTGTGATATGATCTCAGTTATGCCTCCTTCACCCTTCACACTTTTTCTGCATATTGCTTCTGTCAGGTGACAGGAGCATTCTATCTTCAATTTTGGTGATTTTTATATTTTTACTTGAATGTTTACATGGTTATCTATGTTGTCAGCAGGTCAATTCTATTCAAAACCAAATGTATACTTTCAAAAATACATGGAGGTCAGTCTGCATATGTGTTTTTTTTCCCTCAATTCCTGAAAATCGGACATACAAGGTTTTCGTGATTTATAACAAGATGTTTTGATATTTTGATTGAAAAGCTCAGTGACCTAACCTACAATCCACACAGAACTACATGTAGCACTATAAGAAGGCTGAGAGAAGGTAGGAAGTGGAAGTGACTAGGCCTTTGCAACATACAGTAACAACAGAACACAGAATGCACAGAGGAGCAAGCTTGCAAGGATAAAGGTAGAACAAAGTCAATAATGTTCAAGCAAATGGACTCAAGCCCTCTTTGATATTATAACAAATCCTTTACCATATTAGGCCTGTCCAGAGATGGCAGAGGCGCATCAGGCGGTGGGCTTCCAGTTCACCGTGCGCCCGGATGGTTTGGATCTCAAATTGAGCCAAGAAGTCCTCAAAAATATCTACCTGTCCGGAGTGACAGCATGGAAAAAGAAAGCCATACAATTCAAGGTACAGTAGACAACACGTGTTCCCAGCTCTGGTCTCGCAGGGGTTAACAATGCAAAGTCACTCAATAAATACGGGGTGAGACTCAGTAGAGAATAAAGCTGTGTATTCTTAGTGTAGTATCACATTCTTCAGTGGTATACTATGACCTGTTCAAGTGCTGGGTTTGCGTCTCTAGATTCTGAATAGGTCCTGCATCACATGGATCCAGGTCTGACTCACATTATTCAGCATTTTTCCTCCTCAGAATGGTGTGCTAGCTGGAGTCTATCCTGCCAGTCCTTCCAGTTGGCTGATAGTTGTGATCGCCATAATGAGCACCTTGTATATTCGCATAGACCCCTCACTGGGCATGATCGACAGCATCAAGGAAAACTTACCTCACAGGTCAGAAAGCCCTTCTAGCATAACAGTACCTTCATCTCATTTGATATTATAAAAGTAATTTATATATATATATATATATATATACATAAAATGGACACACCTCTGGAGCCATAGATTCCACAGAATACCTCATAATTTCCAGGCAAAATACATAGTGAACAGTCGTTTAACAACATGTACACATACTGACGGGTGACGAAGGAAAAACCAACAGAGTGTCTTAGTATGGTGTTGGGCCACCACGAGCCGCCAGAACAGCTTCAGTGCCCCTTGGCATAGATTCTACAAGTCTCTGGAACTCTACTGGAGGATAAAGGTGATCACTCAGAGTAACTTTCTATTTATTTGCAGTGAATACAAAGATATTCTGAGTGATCACCTTCATCCTATGATGAAATATTTCTATCCTGATGGGAGAGGTCTCTTCCAGGATGACAGTGCCCCCATCCACAGGGCACGAGGGGTCACTGAATGGTTTGATGAGTATGAAAATGATGTCGCTGTCACCAGATCTCAACCCAATTGAACACCTGTGGGAGATTTTGGACCAACGTGTTAGACAGCACTCTCCACCACCATCATGAAAACACCAAATGAGGGAATAACTTTCGGAAGAATGGTGTTCCATCCCTCCAGTAGAGTTCCAGAGACTTGTAGAATGTAGGCCAAGGCGCATTGAAGCTGATCTGGTGGCTTGTGATGGCCCAACATCTTACTAAGACACTTTGTGTTGGTTTTTCCTTAATTTGTCCCCCATCTGTACATTGTTGCTGTGGATGTATTGATTATTAATTTAAGATAGAGTTCTGTCCTCCTCTCTGAGCAGAGACTGTATGTCAGTGCAGAGCCGGACAGTGTTGAGTGCTATCCTGTTTGCCACTGGGCTGTGGCTCTTCCTCATCTACCTCCTGAGGTACATCCTCAAAGCCCTGCTCTCCTACCACGGATGGATCTTTGAATCCCACGGAAAGATGAGCTCTTCTACCAAAGTGTGGCTGGTATGTCAGTCTGTCTGCAAGCTAACCTGCCTGTCTTGACTATCTGTCTATTTGTATCAATCCAACTGTCTATCTGCCACCTAACTGTCTGTCTCTTGATTTGCAATCTCCTGTCTACAATGTCCCTGTAAGACTTTGAACATACTGTGTTTGTGTGGTGTATTTGTCTTGTTATTGTTGGTTGCAATTATCATAACGCCCTTTGAACGTTTATGCCTTTTACACCATGGACCACAATGGAAATTAGTAATTTGACTTCTTTGTGTTATAATATGTGCTTATTTTTTTGCATGCATTTTTACTTGTGTGTAATATGTTGAATTAATTAAACAGTACAGTAAATACACTCAAATAAACTAGACCCTAATACACAGAAGTGATTATCTTTAAGGACCTTTATTTACTAATTATTATAGACACTTTTTTGATGTTTGTTTATCTTCAGACCTTGGTGAAGATGTTCTCTGGGCGCAGGCCACTCCTCTACAGCTTCCAGGCCTCCTTACCCAGGCTCCCCGTGCCTAGTGTGGAAGATACCATACACAGGGTGAGACTGGAGAGGGAGTGCAGAAGGAAAAATAACATACAGTACGCCCTTTGAGTGGGCACTTTTAACTTCTAAGTGCCTCACAGTACCACGAGTGTGTAAATTTTTAATGTGGGTGTCCACAGTGGGAATCAAACCTTCACCCCTTGCAGGGTTTCCATTTCACTTTGATTTCTCATCAAAGGACAATTTACCTGGCAAGCATAAAAACATATGTAAGGTACGCTCTAAAATAGTAACCATGACAAAAGACAATAGGCTAGTCATTCATAGAATACATAAAACCATAATACAGTGCAATGCTCTACCCATCGACCCACACAGGACCACACAGGAAGAAGGCATAAGATGACATTGTCTCTTATGTTGCCCTGTCAGCAGCATTTGTCAGTGTGCCATCATATTGCTATACATCAGATGTGTTCTCTGTGTAACAACACCACTCCTCTGTCCTGAAAACTCACTCAATCTCTCTCCCTACAGTATCTTGAGTCGGTCCGTCCTGTGCTTGACGATGAAAAGTACAATCAGATGGAGATTTTGGCCAATGACTTCAAAGATTCCAAAGCCCCCCAACTCCAGAGGTACCTCATTCTCAAATCCTGGTGGGCAGCAAATTATGTAAGTGTTCTTAAAGGAGTAACTGGTCTCAAATGAGGAATCATATCCAACAGAATGAAGCTAATTGTGTTGCCTGTCCAATAGGTAAGTGACTGGTGGGAGGAGTACATCTACCTCAGAGGCAGGAGTCCTATCATGGTCAACAGTAACTTCTATGTCATGGTAAGAGAGACTCTCTTTGTATTGTTGAGATACACTGTAGTTAGTGTTTTTGTCATATTGGTGACACAAACAATTTATGCATTAGAGAAGGGCAAGAATGCATTTCAACAATGACAGATTGCGGAATGCATTACATTTTGTTTTATTTTGGCAAATACAGTGAATACACATTCTATACAAATGCATTAAACATAATACCTATATGGTCTTTATTTGCTGGATGTGCCTTTATTACTCCTGTGGAAATACATGTTAATTTGGTGGATGTTTTCTGTGATTGAATACTTCACAGCCTGGGTCACATAAATTCCTTATCCTCAGCTGATTTAATGTTGATTCTCTGCATCGTCTACCTATTCCATTAAACGTGCCTTACATCGAGACAAAAATAGCAACAAGAAATTACAATGGGTATTTCTGAATATTATTGAAGTTGTGTTTGTTTTATCTCTGTGTGATGTTTTTGTCATCGTTGTGTGTCGTCCATATTGTCTGTGTATTTGTGCGTAGGACCTTCTGTATGTGACCCCGACACACAGGCAGGCTGCACGGGCAGGGAACGTGGTTCACGCCATGCTACAGTACAGACGCAAGCTGGAGCGAGGGGAGCACGCACCGGTAACACTGTCTTTTCTTTCCTCCCTTTGTGAAAATCCTTTCACCTGTACTGTCCCTTCATCTCCCACTCCCCTTGACCTCTCTAGGCTCTCAGATCCAAGCTGGTTCATCCTCCCTTCCCACTTTTCCTTTCATTCTTGCCCCTCTCCCCTCCACCTGCTCTCTGCCTTGAAAACAAGCCATAACCTATTCTATTCTAATTCATCCTCTAGTTTTGGCTTCTGCGTGATTTTGTTTTTCTTTCTCAGTTGAGGGCTTTAGGGATCGTTCCCATGTGTTCCTATCAGATGGAGAGGATGTTCAACACTACACGTATCCCTGGGGTTGACACAGGTGAATATACACATGAGCAAATGTACTGTGTGACCCTGCAGGTGTAAGGGGTGTGTTTTAGGTCATTCCTTTCCTTATATGTGTGTGTGTGTGTGCATGCATATTTACATGCGTGTGAGCGTTTGTATGTATGTGTGTGTACGTGTACGTGTGCAAACGTTTGTGCGTGTTTGGGCTGCTTCCTAGTTGACTTAGGATTCTCTTTTTTCATATTCTTATCTCATTTCAGAGAGAGTGATTTATTTGTCGTATACATTGTACAAGTACATTGCAATGAAATTCGGTTGCTAAACACACTGTACATCTCAAAAACAATTATTTTCAGACATTTACTGCTAGTTTGTAAGCAATAAAGGCAGAGACTTTTCATTCAGTGAGAGTCTAATGGCCTTGTCCGTTCCGCTAGTCTCCGGTTCATCTTCTGCTATCCATTTTCCTTCTGCTATCCACAACTCTACCTCCCCTGTCCTCTCTCTTCCTCCTCTTTACCTCTCCATGGCCACAGATATAGTGCAGCACCTGACAGACCGTAAGCACCTAGTGGTCTATCACAATGGCCGCTTCTTCCAGCTGTGGCTGTACACCGGGGGGCGCCACCTCCTACCCAGCGAGCTGGAGACGCAGTTCCAGAGGATCCTCAATGATACCACAGAACCCCAGCCTGGAGAACTCAAACTGGCTGCCCTGACAGCAGGAAACAGGTATATATTCTACATTCACCCCAGGGTTGGGAGGATGACTTTCAAAATGTTACTGATTGCCTGCTTAGAATGGGGTAGCTAATAGCAAAAAAACCAAACCCTAACCCTACTTCAACACATCTGTTTTAAGTACTAGGAGTACTAAATACAAAAAAAATAATACTAAAACTCAGTAATGTAAAGTGATTACTTTTGGTTTCTTCTGGATTACCTTGCCTCCAATGTCCATAGAATATGCAGTTACACAAATAATTTATTCCAGTTTACAGATGTCAGATAGAGTCTATTGTCAGACTAAATGGCCTTTTCCCTTCAAATCTGTTCCAAAGTATAGCACTTCTTCCCCGCAAAAGTAACAGCAGTCTGGGTTTTATACAGATGACTATGTTCCGTGTTTTACTTTTGTTGCTGTGTAACAGATTACAGATCAGATCAGATCAAATTACTGTAATGTCATTATATGTAATCTGTTACACCCCAACCTTAGTGCATAAACACACAAGCGCACACACATGCACACACACACACACACACACACACACACACACACATTGATTGGTTAACTCAGTCAAGGATGTGCCCAGGATGGCATTCATATAATGGAAATTCTATTTAATTCGAAATAATCCAATTCTAATTCAATTCTTCTTCAAACATTTAAAAATTTTTAAGAAGCCGATCTGACTTGACCCTTCATCACAGTTTTGATTATTGAGATATTAAAACACAAAACGTGCACTATCCCTTTAAAGGTGGGTTTTCACTTTTAAAGGGGAACTACGCCCAGTTTAAGAATCCATACATGTCATTTCTATGGTCTAAGATGGTCCAAAAATAATTGTGAACACGAGCAACTCTCTCTCAAATTCAAAAACTAGAGTGCCAAAACTAAAACATGTGATGTCATCAGGTATAAAGTTTGGAGCTGCTCCATAGACAATGAATTGGGAAAGATGGTATCGATGACACTGAGAACACCCAGGGGAATGTTTTAGGTATATGGGTACATTTTGTGGTTCAGAACAGAATATTACCATAGAATAAAGCTAATTTAGCTATAACAATTAAAACAAACATTCTGTGGGTCTATACAATAAGTCTCCCATTCATTGTCTATGGAACAGCTCTTTTCAGACTTTATACTTGATGACATTACAAGTTTGAATCTTACTTCTCTGGTCTCTGGCTTTAGGAGAGAATAACTCATGTTCACAAATATTGATTGTACTTTCCTAGGCCATGGAAAAAACATTGGAATTCTTAATTCCATTCTTAATTAATTCTGTTCTCATTAAAGACCATTTTCTTGTCAACATTGTCAATGTCTATCCTCATGTAAATCTTTGAATTGTAGGCCTTGCTTACCAATCCCGTCTCCTCGAAACGCTTCTTATCTGCACTGTCTATAACATAGATCTAGAAGAACAAATATACAGTAATTACTGGAATCATAGATCTCAACCAATAGAAAAGTAAATAAATCAAATCCATTACTATTGAAGAAGGAGCTTGTTTCTGATCATACAATGTCAACATTTCTCAATTCCTGCTCAATTCCAATTTGTGTGTACGTGCCAAGGTTTTCATGTATGACTCTTGGCCCTAATAGGTAGAATGATATGCAGCAGATGACAGGTCAAGGATGAGAAAAAAGCTCCCAAATACTCATTAAAACATTGCATTAACATTCTTTTACAAAAAAAAAAGTATCATGGTAGTTTGATGGTAATTTCCATTTTACCATGGTACTTGACATTGTATAAATAATTCACTATGGTACTGCCATGGCTTAAATAATACCATGGTATAATCCAATTTAAACAATGATACAGATGGTATTTCCATTATTTTTTTATCACTGTAGATACAAACAACACTGGTCACTCACCAATAGGTCTGTGTTATCCAGGTACTTTTTCCAGAAAGTTCTGATCTTTCTCTGCCCGCCAATGTCCCATACATTCAACTTCATGCCATGGGAGGCCACACTCTTTATGTTAAAGCCCTAAAGTCAAACACAAAGCTGGCTTTAGAACATGTCAATCAATGTCTTTACTGTAGAACTGTTACAACACAGTGGGGTCATAAGGACACAAATGGTGTGCCGTAGTTGTACAACACAGTATAAAAGAAAGAGGTGACTTTACAAGTTGTCCGGGTAAATGGGTTCAAGTAAAGGTCACAGTCTTTTCCATAATGCAGTACCTTTGTGGTTCAGTATGGTGAGGTTGTGTAATGACATTATCCTCTGGACCTTGTTTACACTAGCAGGAGCCTTAGGGGTCAGAGGATAAGACTGGTAGGATCAACTGTGCTGTACTTTATGTGTTTATTTATGTGAAATTTAATATGGCGCTGTGGTGGCTCTCTCAGTCACTCATTGCACTGCATCCTCTCTGGTGCCTTGTTGATCTGTGACACCTTTCTGGTAACTTCAAGTATGTCTGAGATGATGTCAGATAAATATTTTCGATAATCTCTTATGAAAGGGATGATAAAAAATAGGAGTAACAGACGGTTGGGTTCTTGCTCACAGTGTTATGAATGTATGTTTTGCCATGTGCTGGGAAAACGTGTTGCTCCTGATTATTTTGAAGGTTATGATTGATCACTTCCTTGTGAAAGGTTAGCTAACATCTAACGTCATGATCTTACAGCCTCACATAATTACCTCTCTCACTGGTACAACATAAGGCACATGTATGTGTGCTATTTGGATCTGAATCTAATTGCTTTTGCCAATGTGTTGTGAGGATAAGGGCTCACAAGATCCAGCTGGTCTCGCAAAGGTTAGATAAAACCCCATGCATTATAACGTTACTGGTGGCATGGATAGAATCCCGTTTGAAGTGAAAATCCACCCAAAATGAATTTACATTGTGCAGTTCCATTTATCTTGGACAGTTAGGTCAATATGTATTACAGACAACTGTCTCCCTAAGGAGGAAATCAGAGCATCAAGCCTTGAATTTGTGATGTTCTGGAGTTGTTCTCCTATTCACTGCCTATGGAGCAGCTCCATGATTTGTCTCTTGATGACATCATAACGAGAGTCTTCAGCTTAAGGAAAGACTTGTTCATGCTCACAAATAGAAACGGAGCTGTACAGCATTATCAAAATAGCATTTGTGAATTCTCTTGGATTTTCCCTTTAATGGGGAATGCCACGCATTTTAATAATTCACATATTCTTCCTGTGTCCCAGGACAGTTCCGTCAGTATTTGTGAACATGCACCACTCTCTCCTAAAGCTAGAAATCAATCGGTGATGTAACTGGGATGTAAAATCTGGAGCTGCTCCATTGACAATATACAATAATAGACGGTTTCACTGGAATTGTATTGCTAGGGAACAGCTTGAACCCAAGTTTATTTCCTGTCAGTTGTTGATATTAGGAAACACTGCAACAGGAAGTAAACTTGGGTCCATTTAGAATGTTTATGTTGTCAAGTTGAAACCGTCTATATGGATCTGAATTTATGAGGCCATAAAATGTTTGTGTGAGATCTTACATCCAAATTAGGTTTACATTCTTGCATTGCTAGATGGTTTGAACCAGAATTAAAACCTCATTTGGGTGTAAGAGCTCACACAAACATTTTATGGCCTCATAAAGACAAAGCCCCATTTATTGTCTATGGAACAGCCCTAGATTTGACATCCCAGTTATATCACCAATTGCATGGTTCTCTCCATAGAAATCTCTGAGGTAAGAGAGGGAAATGGAGAAGAGATGGGTCTTGAGGCAGGATTGAAAAATTGAGAGAGAATCCGAGTCTCTAATGTCTTGGGGGAGAGAGTTCCAGAGCCTGGGAGCTGCAATGGAGATGGCTCTGTCCCCTGTGAAGGTTAGACTTGGGGTGGAGAGAAGGCAGGATGACGCAGATCTGAGGGACTGAGAGGGTTGGTGGGGGAGAGGAGGCC